>JAJOOO010018007.1:0-15162 GCA_029582685.1 Solanum piurae
TATTATTAATAATTAATAATAGGCATGAAAATAATAGTACTCGGCATGAAAAACGCTACCCCTGCAGCGATGTGTAAGGAAAAAAAAATTTTGACTTAAAATCGCTGCCACAGCAAAAATGAATTTTTTTTTTACAATGGCAGCGATTTTCACTAATTAAATTTATTTTTTTTAACAAAATCGCTGCTGTGGCAGCGATTTTTAATAAAAAAAAAAAAAATTTTTGACAAAATCGCTGCCTCAGCAGCGATTTTTAATTAAAAAAAAGAAAAAAAAAATTTAGACGAAATCGCTGCTTGGGCAGCGATTTTGTCAGAGGAAAATCGCTGCGTCAGCAGCGATTTTGCCCTTTTGATTAAAAAAAAAAGTGATGTGCCCTTTTGGAATTTTTGACAATTTTTTTTGCCCTTTAGGCTTCGGACTCTGTAAATCATCATTCTTCTTTCGTAAAAAAAAACTATTTTTTTTCAAAGCGGGAAATCCATCTTTCTCCTCCGAGTGTTTGTCTAGGGAATAAATTTATTTCTAGAGAAAATAACATATTTAATCCTTGAATTATTGCTATATTTCAACGTTGGCCCACATGTAATTGATATAAGCACATTTAATTTTTAGACTTGTATAAAACCCTCTTAAAAGAGCATTGAAGAAGAAAATATTAATTGATGAAATTTATTGTTATCGTGGTATTAAGCAATAACCTACTCAATATTTCAGGAGCATTATCATTAAATTCGCATAAAAAAATTAGTCTAGATCAAAATGTAAAGATAGATTAAAGGACTAAAATTTCCTATTTTATTAAATTAAAGATTAAATGTGTTTAGAATAATGATTATAAGAATTAAAATTGGACAACAACAACATAAATCAACGAAATTTCACAAATCGAGTATAGAAAGGATATATAAAATGTATGTACATTTTACCATTACCTCGTGAAGGTAGAGAAATGTTATATCCAAAAAAAAAACTTAACTCAAGTTCAACCAATCCAAATACTTATAAGAAACTAAAATTGGTATATAACAATAATCTAGGACTAAAAGTGCTATTTTCTTTTCTTCTGTTGTTCTTTTGTATTTACATATACCAATGAAATTTCACAAGTCAGATATGGAGAGAATACAATGTAGCAGACCTTACCATTATCTCGTGAAAATAGATATGTTGTTTCCAAATGACCCTCACTCAAGTTCAACAAATCCAAATACAATGAACTAAAATTGGTATATAGCGATAATATTATACCAATTTTTATAATTACTTGTCCATTTTGACAAATCATGAAAAAATAATTTTTTATTTACCTATTATATCCTCAATTAATTACTTTGAAAAATGTAGAACTTCTTGACAATCTTAAGTTTTTAATTCATCTACTTCATAATTAATAGAGCTAAAATGGTAAATTCATAATGTCAAATTATTATTCGGGCGGGGCTCTTGAAGGCTTCTTTGCCGCGTGTGACGCGGAAAGGGGTTCCCTGTCTGGCCCTTCACGAGCAGGAACATAAAAAATAATGGAATGGCGAATACATGTACATGATGTAACGACATATTCCAAATTACGTGATCCGATTTGATAGGCTTCCCGCAGAAAGAAAAGAGTTTACCGATCGCATAACAATTCATTCTTGTGTGTAGCGCCGTGGGCCCATGTCTCTCGAACGAATTCAGAGGTTGTTTCTCTTGAGACGAAAACGTACAAGGTAATGCTTATTCTTCTCCTTCCTGGTACTCTTGAATAAGACAAGACTTTTCTCTATTCCCTATCAAAAGAAAATAATTAAATTTAAAAGTGGACAAGTAATTAAGAATAGCGGAATACTATTTTCTGTTCTTCTTTTTCTCTATTGTATTTTCACCATAGTCTATGAGTCCATCACATAAACCCAAAACCCCTAACTCCCATTATTATAATCTTTTCAAATTCCCAAAACCTCTCAGCCTCCTCCTTCCTTTTTCGTTCCCACAACAATCTTTCCTTTATTTGTACCTCTTTACCCCACCCCCACCCCCACTCCTCAACCCTTCTTCAAAATTCACAATTTATGCATGTCACTAATCACATTTGTGTATCTACCTGGCCAGTATTTGGTACTATCTTCTTCACCCTTTCTTGATTCTTTGTTATAATTACCAGTAATAGCTACTATCTTTCTTGGTTTCTTGTTGATGGGTGTTTGATTCTCACTTTGTAACCCTTCCTCTACCCCCAATTAAGTTAAAGGTACAATCTTTTTTCAGCCATTCTTGATTCTCTGTTACTGTTTTGCCTATCTTGTAAAGTAAGTCTTGGGGCCCCTTTTTCCTTTTGAGTATCTTTCAAAGAAAACCACTCAACCCACAAGCATAACTTTTTGTTTGTTGGTTCGTTTTGCCGATTCTTGAATTCTTGTCATTTGAGTGAGGACCCGAAACTGATTTTGTTTTGTAGTGGTGAAAGAATGATTGGTTAATGTGTTGTTATACATGTAAGTGGTACTTTAGAAGCAGAGTTTTCGTTAATCATATAAGATTCCTGCTATAAATGCAGTGTGTTTTGATAATGTGTGTATATGTATTCTATGGTTATTGCTTGGTGTAGAAAGGGTATATGTATTCCATGGTTTTTTGCTTTCTGATAATGTTGTGTGTGGTGGAATTAAAAGTTAAAACAAGAATCTATTTTTGGACTCTGAACATGCTGTTGTCGAAAAGGTTAAACATGTTATGATTTCTCTAGAACCTGATTAGCTGTTGAACCAAGTATTAACATGTGGATGGAGATTGGTTACTTCTCCTGTTGCTGGCTTATTGTCAATGGAATGAGTATTCAAATCTAATTAGGGAATTGTTGGTTTTTACTATTTTACTGTGTTCTTGGCGTTAATATGCTTTATATATGATGCACGATGGAAATTAGTTCTAAAACACTTTTTCAGTGTAGGAGTTGAATTGTTATAAGTATTCAATTCTCCTGGCAAAGCTATGGAAAATGGAAAAGACCCAGCGAGTGGTCCAAAGAAATTACCTTTCACGCCTAAGGCTATCATACACCAGAGATTTGGTACTAAAGCATGCTATACGGTTGAGGAAGTTCAAGAGGTCGTACAAAATGGATGTCCTGGTTTAGTGATCCCTCAGAGAGGTCCTTGCCTCTATCGCTGTTCTCTGCAACTTCCAGAATTTTCAGTAGTCTCTGAAACCTTCAGAAGAAAGAAGGATGCCGAGCAATCTGCTGCTGAGAAGGCTATACAACAGGTTTTGTCTTACTCTCTGCTCTTGAGCTATTTAAATATTTGACAGACAGGAGTGTGGCTTTGTCATAGGAGGTGTATTTTGGTGATGTCAAATTGTCAATGTCATGACCCTTCGGGGTGGCCCAGTGGTTTGGACTTGGGACTTCCATGTTGGAGGTCTCAAGTTCGAAACCCCTTACCAACAACAAGGAGTTTTCCTTCTGGGTCGAGCTCGTCATACCAGGCTTGCCTAGCGCGGGTTACCTCTCCTATGTGGTTTGCAAGCTATTGCATAGGAGCGGGGTTTTACCCTGTGCGCACCCAAGGGTAGCAGCTGCGGGTTTCCCTTGTCATCAAAAAAAATAAATTGTCAATGTCATGTGATGGCTAGATTAAGAATACTGTGTGTTTTGGAGCATAGTCTGACATTAAGAGTGTCGTGTATTAAATATGTTCTTTTAGTTACTTCATGCAATCCGTTTTTTTTTGTCCACAGTGGTGATGTTGAAGTTGAAGTTGATTGACACTCTTTCTTATTTCCTTTGCATTCCATAGAATTAATTTCTTGGAGTATCTCCTCGGATCAGATAGTTTTGAATGCTGCCTTTATTGTTGATTACCACAATGGCCTGACTGTTTGGGGCTCTAGAATAGCCCAGTACAAAAGAAAAAGAATATTAGGACTCGGGTAAATTGGGTTTCACTCAAGGAAAAAACTCTTTACTTTCTCTTTTGCTGATAATTCAGGATGTAGAACCAACCAACTCTTTATCATAAATTCTTCATTTCTCTTAAAGTCTATCTAAGCTAAGCATGCACTTATGATGAGTACTGCAAATGAAGTGAGCAGCTGATGAATTTTTTCTCTCTCAGCTTGCCTCATAGATATTCAAATGTGTATGAGAAGGTCATCACTAGCTCATGCTTGTCACATAGATATTCAAATGTCTATGAGAAGTTCATCATTAGCTCATGTTTGTTGCTCATCTGTAATTCTGCATGCTCTTGTGATCAGTTTTAACATATGAAGTGGACAAGTTCTGATTTTTGTCTCAGCTTGAATCTTAGATTTTCAAATGTCAATGACAAGCTAATGCATTGACCACTCGTGGTTGTTGTTTATCTGCAGCTAGGTATCCAGCCTAAAGAAGATAATCTCACTGTGGAGCAAGCATGGGATGAATTGGTTGGTCGACTATCATATTTGTTTTCAATTGAGGTATGCAACTCTATTCGTGTAAAATGTGGTGATGCAATTTTTTTTGGGGAGTCAGCTGAAATATTACATAGTTTGACTAGCCATGGAGATCGAGTGAGAACTTTGACTTATATACATGTTTATCAGCATAAGAAAGTATCTTATGAAATTATAGAAACTTGTCTGGGAAGCTGGTTTCTAATAATCTACTACGTTTTATTAGCATAGTTTCAACAAGGATAAATGACATGTTATACATGCTAGAGTTTGTGAGATATCTAATGCTCATAAAGGTTTATTAATTTTTTTCTGTTGCATTTTCATTGAATAGGATTACTGACTTATTTGTGTGAGTAGGATTAAATGATGTGAACGGTTTGACTAATAGGATGTAGTTCATGAATGCAACTTTTCTGCAGCTAATGAACTACCTAACTGATGTTAATTTTACGGTTCATTTTTTTCATTTCCGGTTGTTGATGAAAGTTCCTGCCTTCAATTCACCCGCTTAGTGGTCACTTCAGAGCAGTGTTGGCGAGAGAAGGTCACCTCAATGGATTTATTCCTCTGGTAGCTATTGCCACGTTTGATGCAAAGATCAATAGCTTATGTAAATATATATCATCTGAAATGGAGTCAAATCCCTTGTTGGTGATGTCACTTATTATTGAAGCTGCAAAGAGATTAGAAGATTCCCTCTTGTTCTCTGAGGAGAAGCTGTCATTGAAGAGGCTAACTCCACACCCTCCTGAGATTATACAATCTTTACCAAAGAATGAACCTAATTTCCCAGAGAGCATTTCATTTGAAGCAATACGTGTTCCATCTTCAGCAGAGAAGACTGTGGAACCTGTGATACTTAATGCCTTTTCTGGCAATTATTACCTGGATGTTATAGCAAAGGAACTAGGGGTTGAGGATGCTTCTAAGGTTCTGATTTCAAGGTGAGAAAGAGTATACACAGAGCATTGGACTAGTACCTTGTTTGGCCAGTAGAATGTTGTAATACAGTCTGCTTGATTTATAGCAATCAGAAGTTGATTTTAATGCAGTATGGTAAGAAGTATATGATTGAGCTTCTATCCAGTGGCAGATGCAGCCTTTGTGCTGGGGTCCAAATGAACCCAGTATTTTGGACAGAGTTTAAATATACATGTGAAAATCATTAACAGTTCAACCAGTATTAAATCTGAACCCATAATTTCAAAAGTACAATGAGTTCAGTCTAAAAACCATGAAGGTTGAACTGATCATTTTTAAACCCTGTATCGGACTATGCTTCTATCTAGAGATTTCTAATAGATTGTATGGTTCCTTCTTCCATTCTGCTATGGTATATACTCTATACATCTTGGAATTTATGTAGTTAAGCTAGACAACAATCTTGTATGACCAAAACTGACAACATTCCCATAAAGTGGTTATATATGGGGGATTGGAATTTTTTTGATGGTTGGTTCAACGTGAGCTGTAAGGTAGCTTTGCGGTTATGTAAGAAAAGGCTTGATTAAATAAACAATTTTTTCCATTTGACTCAAGCATTTTCTATATCTTTCACGATGAACCCTTTTTTTCTGTTACAGGACTATTGGCAAAGCTTCCTCAGAAACGAGGTTGTACTTCTGTGCTCCAGAGTCCACAACAATTGGTTCATCATCAGAGCTATATATGAAACAAGCTAGTTCATTTAAAGGATATGTCAATACCATCGCGACTTACCTATCTGGTCAAGAAATATGTGGTGATGCAATTTTGGCGTCTGTAGGATACACTCGGAAATCTACTGATCTTTTTTATGAAGATTTATCCTTGCGTGCATATTACAGGTATGTCCGTAGCATCATTTTTGAGATTTTAGGCAGCAAAGTCTGGTTGAATCAAAACTTAGTCTGGCTTATTCTAAACCAGATTGACATGTAGAATATGTTTGAATTGTGATGGCCGTTGTAGTAAGTTTCCTCCCTTTGATCTTGGTGTGGTGAGCCAAATAATGGAGACAGTGGATTTGCATGATGAGTTTAGGGTGGCCAACACTCACCTGAAGTCACAGTGTTGTACTTCAGGAATTTCTGTTCTTTCTTGTTTTTGTGTTTGCCTTTTGGTTTCTTTATTTATCCGTGATGCTCAGTTTCTATTGTTGATTTTGCATAATTATTTTCTTCTTTTTTCATGCATAGTAGTGGGGCTCATTTTCTCTTTTCTCTTTTTTTTCCCTCTCAAGAATGCTTGCCAACAAGATACCCAGTGGAATTTACAAGTTGTCAAGAGAAGCAATACTTGCTGCAGAACTTCCCATAGCTTTCACAACAAGGAGCAATTGGAGGGGTTCTTTTCCAAGAGATATTCTCTGTACATTTTGCCGCCAGCATCGATTATCTGAACCTATCTTTTCAAGCGATTCCATTGAACCTCTGCCAGATTTACCTGGACGTAAAAGATTGAGGGATACATCATCAGGTGAAAACGTAACTAATGAAGGGGGTCTTGCAGCTACTGCTGTGGCACAAGAAGGGTGTAATCTAGTCTACAGATGTACAGTGAAGATATACTCCAAGTGCCAGGAATTGATTCTGCTGTGTTCACCAAAGGAATCTTATAAGAAACAGATTGATGCAATTCATAGTACTGCCTTAAAAGTTCTCTCATGGTTGGATAGATTTCTTGATAAAGTTGATATGTCTGTGGAAGAGATCACATCATCTGCAAAGGGATTTGATATTCTTATTTATCCTCAACAGCTTGTTAAGGAGTTCACATTATGTCAAACTTTGCCCAAATATCAGTGGGGCAGTGCAACACTAGCAGGAAGCTTTGTGTGTCCTAGCTACTCTAATGTACAGAATAACACACTTGAAGAAGAATTATCATCTGGAACGACTCCATCTAGTGGTTCTTTGGTGTGTGTGACTTACAAGATATATTTAGCCACGGAAAGGGAATGCATTATGGAACATCTTGAAGGGTCTGAAGAGTTTGAGTTTGAGATTGGCAGTGGAGCCGTATCTCCTGTTCTTGAAGCAGTTGTAACACAGATGTCCGTTGACCAGTCTGCATGTTTTACTATGGAATTGCCTGCCAAAGAGATTGTTCTAGCAGTGGCTCATGATTCTGCAAATATCATTTCATTATTGTCTTCAGGTAAAGTTAGGCATCTGTGTCATTTTATTCTGATTGGTTTTGCCCTATTTGTATTGGTTTCTAATATAGAACATGCTTTCCGCTGATCACTTATCTTGTCCAAACCATTTAAAGTTTCTGATGTGTTCCTATAATCTAAAGTTCCCTCTCCTCTCTGGACTCTCTGGAGGCAGGTACTTGCTTAATGAAATGTGAAATCACTTTGCTGCGTGTGACAGTACCCCTGGAGGATAGAATGGAACAGGCCTTATTCTCTCCCCCATTATCAAAACAACGCGTTGAATATGCGGTGCAGCACATTAGAGAATCTTGTGCTGCCTCTTTGGTATTAGCCTTTTCAAATGATTTTACAGTCTCTTTAGATATTTAAAGGGCTTGTTCTGATCTGTAGTCCATTGCAGGTTGACTTTGGATGTGGTTCTGGAAGTCTGCTGGAGTCTTTATTAGCTTATCAAACCTCTCTTGAGAAAATAGCAGGTGTTGATATTTCACAGAGAGCTCTTGCTCGTGCTGCAAAGGTCTGATGCATTCACAGCCCTTTGACACTGCTTTTTTGCTATCCTAATCTCTCTGTAACTGTCCTATAACTAATTCTTTTACTGCATTTCTTTTTCTTGGCAATGATAATAAGAGCTTGTGCATTTTCTATCTTAACCGTGTAGGTTTGAAACTGAACTTGTTATTCAAGTGAGAAAATTCAGGAACTGCAATGGTCATCTTCTGTCAATCCAATATAAAGATATTATCTTGTGTCATCAACTAAATCCAATTTAGCCTATGAATTCAGTGTGACATTGTACCATTTGATAGTTAATGACATTATATTTGGATTGCCAAAGCTAGAAAGATGTTTCCTAGGACAAAATGTCAAGGTCCTTTTACCTGTCAAAAGTAACTATATGACATATGTACACACCGAGGCACGTGTGTCTATTTCCTTGCTATATACCTATGTTCATGATATAGGTTTTCTATTTCCATATTCGGGCGTTGGAAGCTCCGAAGTAGATAATATTCAATTTATGGTGGTATATGGTTATAGAGTCTGGGAAAATGGTTTCATGTAATGAATTGCATGGAAGTGAAAAAGATCTTTTCTCCTTTTTTTCTTTTTGGAATGGCAAGCAACTTCGTACCATCATCAATATAATATCATTGGTTGTTTTTAGACTATCAGAACCGTTAAACTAATGAGGTCAAAAATGTCAGCTCAAGATGCTAAGAAACTTCTGAAGATCTAATTCTCAAAAAAGAAACTTCTGAAGATCTTAAAAAACTGCTCCAATTAACTTCTAAATTTTTTGCACTGATGGAGCATAGTTCTATACTTTAGTGTCTACCACATGCAGAATGTATATGATGTTGATAGTTCCTCAGTTATCTCTCGAATTAGACTAGGTGGAAACTGACTTTTTGTAAGGTTCCTGGATATGGATACTCATACACTTTTTAGAACCTGATGTGACCCACTGCAACAATGTACGCGCGTTTTTGTTTATATAAGATGTTAATCATCAAAAGAAGGCCCATCACATGCATTGCCGGTGCCAACTTATTATTAGACTTTTATTTATGCTTTCACCTAAGATTATTCTTAACTTCCAGATACTTCATTCAAAACTCAATGGAAATATAGAAGCTGAACAACCAATCAACAGTATCAAGTCTGCAATACTATATGATGGTTCGATTTTGGCTTGTGATTCTCGGTTGTGTGGATATGATATTGCAACCTGCTTGGAGGTAATCAGTTTCTCTTCTATTGATTGTTACATAGCTTTTAAGATCTTTTACTGATTTTTTTTTTCTTTAAAAAAATCAACTTCCGGACATTTCGAGTTTCATGAAATATTTGTGTAAAAATGCTGATGAACTTTATATCCATCCCCAAAATGAAGTCTATGGCTGGTTATATGTACAGTAGTTTTCATTGAAGCAACTGAGTTGATCGGTGAACTCTGTGATACGATCTGTCAACTTGATCGCTGTAGATGGTTTAGTGTGTTAGATATCATGTGCTCATGTATTAGTATTTGAGGTCAGAAGGTAGATATTCTGGAGCAGTAAACAATATGTGATCTGAAGTATTTATTCAGAGAAAGCCGTTTTCTGAACCTTGCCATTATCTAAGTTGGAGACTGGTGTAAGTGGCATCTTCAAAACTTTGATGTATTTGATTTGTAGCAGAGAGCTGACTGATTTTTCTGCTTCCTTGACATATGAAACTGGCAGAGATATGGCACATTCATTCGCCTACCAGAAGAGTACAGAGCTTAGCACTCATTATGAGGGAGGAAGGGAGGGAGGGGAAATTAGAAACTGAGTTTTCATTATGGGTTGCTAGATCATAGTGCTGGCAGATTTCTTCAATATTTCTACTCCTATGTGATGAACTATATTGGAGCGGGTGGTTCTTATCGTTATGATCGGTTCAATTTAATCCATTTTAGTTTCACTGTGAATAATGATGTGATGATATTTTCTAGTGGTTTATTAGTGTCTATCCACTTAAACACATAATCTCTACGTTTGAAGAAATTAGTCTTGCTAGTGATGCATCAATGATGCTTCCAACGTTCTTTAATGGCACTTATGTTGTCCCAATTAAGTGTGAAATTTGGTGCATTCTGCCCTGTAATTTTCCTTTCGTTACTTATTTCTCTTTATTTGTTGATAGATGGACCAATCTCCTCATGGTAAATAGACTTGGTTGTTATGCTTTGCTTTCAGCTTTCGTGTAGCTAATATTTTGATGAATTTTATATGGTTTACACAAGATTATTTATTTTTGTTAGTCCAACATTTAATGTGTCTCTTTTCTTATTTGTGTTTATCTATGTTATATATGTATCTGATAGTCTATTGAACAGAGGTTTCCACTTCAAGTGGTCTTGCCTTTCCATATGTGTTTATATGATCCTAAGTTGAGCCATTTCATCAGCTTAAGTGGTTAAATGAAACTTTGCTTTTTCTGCAGTATATATTTTTGGATTCTGTCTTTTCTTTCTTCCATAGAATCTTTAAAGCATTAACACATTTTTGATCATGAAAGCTGGGCATTTTGATCAACTATAGGTGATTGAACACATGGAGGAACATGACGCATGTTCGTTTGGGGATATTGTTCTCAGTTCATTTTGTCCACAGATTCTTATAGTCTCTACTCCCAATTATGAATACAATGTGATTCTCCAGAAATCTACTCCCCAATACCAGGACGATGACCCAGATGAGAAGAGCCAGCAGCAGTCATGCAAATTCCGCAATCACGATCACAAGTTCGAGTGGACTAGACAGCAATTCTGTCAATGGGCATCTGAGTTAGCTTTAAGGCATAATTATGATGTTGAGTTCAGTGGTGTTGGGGGAGAGCCTAACAAAGAACCAGGATTTGCCTCCCAAATTGCTGTTTTTAGAAGAAAAGATAGCAGTCCCGTGAATGCAGATTTTACTGAACACTATGATGTTATATGGGAATGGAGTAGTAGCAATAATTCATGATCTTAACTGTAAATGCTTTCAAACACACTCATTTTTGCTGCATTTTGGTTAGTGATGTGGACTCCAGAAGCTATAGAAATTCCCTTTTAACTAGACTAGGTTTGCTTCACAATTTTCTTTTCCTTATACCAAGTGCCGACTGTTGTGGGAAATCATACTTTGTATTCCTTACCTAAATGTGCTTGAAATGTCTAGTTGCAAGATGCAAAATTATATTAATTGTTTAGAAAGGTACAATACTCATTAACTCGACTTGAAAATTTTGTACTTGAACTTTAGTTTTGTTCCATTTTTCTTTCACCTTCACTTGTAGAGATGGTCTGTTGTGAGGTCATACTCATAGTTACAGACAAATCTGGTTGAAGAAGTTTCTGTTCATCGATAGGACCATCCTTTTTGTACTTGTACCAGTTGGCCCAAAAGACATAGTTACCAAAGTTGAGCAAGCTAAGGATCGCTAGGAACCAGTAGAAAAGCTCGATGTGGTTCTTGTTCATGTCTCTCCCTTGAAGCCATCCTTGCTTGTTTGAAGTGAGCTTTGAAGTGATTGAGTTGATGAGCTCGACAAAAGCTGAGCTCAAGTAGTAGCCAATGGAGAGTGACAGAAATGAGAAAGACGTGGAGAGAGATCTCATCCCAGCTGGAGCCTCGCTGTAGAAAAATTCCATCAGTCCAACGAGTGTGAACATGTCTGCTATCCCAAAGATTGCATAATGAAAGGAGAGCCAGAAGAGGCTGGTGAGATGGTTGTGGTTGTTGAACTCGTTCTTCCTCTTCACTTCCACCGCTCCTGCAATGGCCATGGAGATAGCGGAGAGGACAAGCCCTACCCCAATCCTCTGGAGGTGTGTTATGCCAGTTGGGTGGCCAGTGATCATCCTCATTACAGGAACAAAGAGGAACTCATAGATGGGAATGAGAACGGACATGAATACAAGTGGAATGACTGGAATCGAAGCAGCAGGTACGTCAAACTTGCCAAGGCTAGGATCCATTAGAGTCCCTTGTTGTATTGAGATTGTTTGTAGCTGTGCCAAACATGTGTTCATGATGATAGTACTCAAGAGGATCGGCATCATCCTGGTAAGGATTTTCACTTCCTCCACCTGAGTAACAGTACACAGTCTCCATTTTCCTTGCTTTTTGGTGCCCTCCGTTTGAACTGCAGCTTTGTCTAGTACACTGTCCATGATTAACATGGCAACATAAGATCAACATAAACATGAAAAACTTATGATCTTGCATTGAACATGAAACACTTGCCTGAATTGTTGGGTATGTGGAATGCGCTGTCCGGTTAAAGAAGAAACATTTGGGTCCTGTATCTCATATAGTTTATGCTTATCAGTTGGTAGTTGCACAGACCAATTTCGAGCTGCTGCTACCAAAACCTGCACAAATGCAGCTTTGCTTGATTTAGTCCTAGCATTAAGAGTGTCACAATGATATACGAGACGAATAGAGGAAAACTCATGTTTGAACTGCGTGTCCAGTCAAACTATTGTCACATATATTGAACGGAGAGAAAGTAATAGTATGTCCCTCACCTGTAAAACTCTAAGCAGGGGACTTTCTCCAGGAACTCTCACTCTATAAAAAGGCTTCCCCATTGAAACAATACAGAGGCCAGCAAAACAGCAAACAATAGAGATGATGAACCCTTTATCCCATCCAACATTTGTACTGACCCAAACCACAATAGTAACTCCAATGGATGCTCCAATAGTTATGCTTAATAAGAACCAGTTGAAGAAACTGGAAATGTTCTTGCTGCTCTGTTTCGGGTCGTCCTGTTCAAATTGATCGGCACCTAATGCCGGGATACAGCCCCGAATTCCCCCTGCTCCCAATGCCGTTAAGTAAACTGAAGTGTATAGAAGCAGTGCTTTTCCGCCATGAACACAAGTTGATTCTCCACAGGGCTGTGGTTGAAGTTTTTGGAAGTGGGATTGGAGTATCAATAGTAAGTATCCCTGTGAAATAACAAGGCGATTAGTACTATAAAACTTTTCGTAGGCGTTTGACCATAGGATTTGGGAGCCTAGTTTCAAATCTAACACTTGTTTATTAAAACAAAAAAACCCATAATTTTAAATTTTGCAAAAGTAGACTCATGCTCGATGTGAAGAGACTGATTATTCGTGACTGTATAATGTGGGAGAATTTTATCAAATAATAGTTAGTTATTTTACTTGATTTATTAGATCAATGAATCTTTACAAAATTATGTGTATTTTAAAGTTTGTAATAACATGTATGTAATTGCAAAAAAAATTATTAATTCGGCGCGGATATTCCGATGGCCGATACTTTGTTTATGAACAATGAATTTCCTCGTTAGGTATAATACATAAGAGTTGGGAAAGTTTTGGTAGTTTTCATGTTTACAAAGGAAAATTTCAGTGTCAGAGTCAGAATTTTCACTAAGAGGTTAAAATCGATAGAAGTAGATACACAAACTCACTGAAGAAAGTTCAACATCTACGTATAAACATAAAATAGTATAATTTTTCATCGAAGGGGGTTTGGATGAACCTTGGCCATAAGTGGGCTCCGCCGCTCGAAAAAATACAACTTCAGAAATCTAAATTACATATCCAAACAAAATTTCAACTTCAAATCATGTCTGAACGATCCTTAATGTCTCTAGATTTGCATCCCATGCAACTAATATACTACAAAATATAGTGATGAAAATGTAATTTTACCAATAATTGGAAGATGCCAAAGAGCAAGGTAGTGTTGAGACGAGTCATATATGCATCTGAAATGAAGCCTCCCAAAATAGTGAGCAAGAAAGCAGTACCCAAAAAGTTTGTTGTATTAGTTGCTGCACCAGCTAAGTCAAAATGCATAACTGATGCAAAATATACAACAAAACTTATCATATTTGCCACAAATCCTATGTTATCCAACAACATCATTCCTGCAAAATCACATCAAATTAAGTGTGTTATCGTAGAAAATATTTTCTAGTGTTTGGTTTCTCGAAGGTAAAATTATGTACCAAATATGAAGAAAGTGGGGGTAAAGCCTCCTTGTCGACGATTCTTCATGGGGATATAAGCGGTCTCTCTTACACTTTCATCTGATCCCTACAAAAAAAACACATTACAAATTTTATCAGAGTTGTATTTTACTAAACTAACTTTATCTGAGTCTTTTTTTTTTCTTAAAACAAGACTTACCATTATGAAGACTGATTAGCACTCAGTTGATCGATAGATTATGCAGGATGTACTAAATAATGTAGTAGTTTAGAGAGGTTGTAAAATATGTCTATTATATATAGTAATAACTATAAAGAGTGAAAAATTATCTTTTTAATTGAGCTTGGGGTGGAGCTAGATAGAGTCTAGGGTTAGGGTCGATAGAAAGTTTATATTATTTATATATGATTAAAATTATTTTTTATGTAAATATAGCAGATGTTGAAAGAAATTCTTTTGGTTTGTTCGTGTGGTTACTTTTCATATTTTGAAATTTGAATCATTTTAGTGAAAATTCTGACTCTGCGTAATAGAATAATAACCAATCAAATTGAATCTTCTGCCGTTTTCAGGTTTTCAACCAAGGATATAAGGACAAATACAAAATATGTAATTACAAAAGTTATAAACCGGCCTTTAATACAGTTAAAAGAAATTCAACAAAACTATTCATGATATATATAGAACTTTAAACAAATTTGGCACCAATTATATCTTACTCAATTTCTTTAGAGTTTTCGAGTAGAGGTGGAGCTGGAATTTTAAATTTATGAGTTTTAAATTTTAGAAAACATAGTTTATTAAATTTTTGATAAATTATTTACACATATTAAGTGGTGTTTTAAATAAAAATAAATACATAATTTGAAAAGTTATTAGATTCTGCCGAACGAATAGGCGAAATTCTAGACCGCTGAAAAAGGCTGCGATTCATTTTTTCATTGTCTATGATTATGTGATTTTATGAATATTAATTTGATCCATGATGTTAGTGTCACGTATTTTTGTTTTTTGAATTGCATGTTTGTCCATGAAATTAAATCGAATGAGGTGTCAAGAAAGATACAGGAATATTTTTATTTTTATTTGGAAAACGATACTATAAAATAAT
>JAJOOO010018008.1:0-16226 GCA_029582685.1 Solanum piurae
GGGGGGGGGGGGGGGGCGGGGAATGCAGCGTAAAAATAAAATTAAAAATTGGTAGGGGTGGTACGGGTTGGGTGAGATAAAAAAAAACTTAAAATTTGAAACATTTTTCAAAAATAATTTTTAATTTTGTTTTCGTTTGGGAGGGGGCCTTGTTTGGTGATAGAGATAAAAATATATTTGAAATTTTAAAAAATAAGAAAATTTAAAAAAAATATTTTTGTTGAATGGGAAGGATCGGGTACGGGGTATGGGTAGGGTAAGAGAAAAAAAAGGATAAAGTAGAGTTTTGAAAAATGTTTTCCTTAATTTCGGAAGGAAAGTCATTTTCCTTAAATTTGAGGAAAATGAGTTGATTAGGAAAATATTTTCCAAACATTTAAGCAACCAAACATGAGAAAACTGGATCATACCAAACACACCCTTAGCTAACACAAACAACTTTCAGCCGTAGAATTCTTCCCTAACTATATTTTCCTCCATTTGTTGCTCATTTTTGTTAGCTTTGGCGTCCATTTTTTATGATTAAAGTACATGCAAATGGTGCAAACATAGGCGAGTGTATAGGCCAAAAAATATGTTTTATCAAGCAATTAGGAAAAAGAAATGAATGAAAAATGATTCAGGGAAAGCTGGGCAGAGCTACTATTTTTGGAAGTTTCTGCTACCAGGCATTTAACTCATCGTGATATTAGGATTCTTGCTTCGCAATCGCAGGATTAAACATCACGATTGC
The DNA here is from genome assembly GCA_029582685.1 of Solanum piurae. Classification (NCBI taxonomy): domain Eukaryota; kingdom Viridiplantae; phylum Streptophyta; class Magnoliopsida; order Solanales; family Solanaceae; genus Solanum; species Solanum piurae. The sequence continues at coordinate 734 of JAJOOO010018008.1, forward strand.
AAAAATCACCAATTTATCTCATCGCGATTAAATGATTATATATCGTGATCGTGGAAAACAAAAAATCAACTAAGAAGAATTTCTTTTAGACCTTTGATTGAATGGAGAAGGGCCTAAAATGCCCCTCAACCATCCAAATTGGTACAAAACTATCCTCCATCCATCTTTCGGCCCCCAAATACCCTTGACATCCACCTTTTGGCTCAAAAATACCCTTGATATTAATCTTTTGGCTCATATTTGTCCTTATTTTTAACAGCTCCACTAAAGTAAAATCATTTATTATGTTTCCTAATGTGATTGGTCCAAATTTAAACTCTTCTCAAATGAATAATAAAAAACACATATAATTCATATTTTGATCTGATACGCTTTAAAATAATATCAAAAAAATATTATTTTAATGATATCTTTCTATTGGCCTATTTTAAATCAATCCCAATTTATTATAATCCAACACCTAACTTTGGATCCATCTAAAATCCACGTCTCAATGTCCATCTAAAAAAGTACTATTTTTATTAATATAAAATTTCTATTAGTTATCCAATTTTCTTGTTCATTCCCACGTTTTATTCCTTTTTAGTCCTTTATTCTTAATTAGGATATCAGAGACTCAAAATTGAAATGAACTTGCATGTTCATATTCTTTTAATTTATATTATTTTCTTGGCGGGGTAAGGATGAGAATACGAGAAAAAATTACGTTTATTCATTTATTTTGAATTTTGGATACACGCAAGAGACAAAATGCTATTAAATTATCTCCTAATGAACTAATTATTTCTATAAGAGTGCCCTTGTTATTAACCTCTCTTTTTTCTACCTTGTTTTGTCATTAGTTTGAAAACATTAAGATCCAATAGTAAAAAAAATGTGGATGGGAGGAAGTGGAAGAGGGGAGGGGGTTAATTTTACTATGAAACCAATCAATTTAATCATATGAGCCCATGTATTAAATAAATTATTTTAATGGAGAAGGACCTAAAATACCCTTAATTTATGGGATTTGGTACGATATTGCCCTCCCATCAACCTTATGAGTGTATAACGTTCAAAATAAGGGTATTTCTGAGGCCAAAGGTTGACGTCAAGGGCATTTGAGAGCCGAAAGGTAGACAAATGGTAGTTTTATACCAATTCAAATAGTTGAGGGGCATTTTAGGCCCTTCTCCATTGTTTGAATAGTTCATGGGCAACCATTTTCTAGAAAGTTCTCCGCACAAATACACAACCATTATTGCCCGAAACATGAGTTAAAAATCCTCACCACAGTAATAACATCAAAAAAAAAAATCAAAAAATCATCATTCCAACTCACAATATCATGTTCAAGAATTGGGCGAGAATCAACCCAAATTCAAACTACTTACCAACAAGAGAGATAGAAAACAAGAACATACCTTGGGACGAAGACACTTGAATAAGACTACTTTCACCAAAAGATTAAATCGAGGGATTTAGTTTTAGAGGGAAAAAATTATGGGTATGGGTTTAACCTTTGGGGAACTGATTTTAACTTAAAGAGTTTTGTTGCTTTAACTGAGCACAATTTATCGCGTCAGAATTGCGACAGTTCTCCTTTTTACCCTTTTCAACCATGGCCAGTGGCTCACACAATCACAACATGCTAGGATTTTGTACATCGTGATTCCGACCTTTGACTCTCGCTATCGCGATGAAGAAAGTAGTGCCACACCTGCAAAATTCTCTGATTATTTTGGCGAGGACAGGGTCCATTTTGTGACTCGCTCAGCCAAATTTGGTGAATTTGAGTGCCCAAAAACTGTTCCAAGTCCTATTTTGAAGGTCGTACAATGCCAAACTTCAATACCAATCAACTTTTTGCTTTCATACATGTTCATACCAGCACCAAAAACTTTGAAACTATGAAGATTAGTAAAAAATAAATCCTAATCTAATCTAAAAATAAAAAACTCAAGATTAAAATCAAAATTCTGGATACCAATAGGTTGCCTCTCATCAAGCGCACAATTTCATACTGTGGCATGATGCCGGATGTATCACCCTTGATGTTTCAACTTCGAGGCGATCAATCTCCTCCCCTACTTCCAATCAAGGCTTCATTGAAATTCACGGGGACAACATGAGAGCATCAAGAGTCTCACTTGATCTCTCCACTTCGAAAATTAAAATTTCTTACCTAATTTGACATTGTTCTTTCTTTGAGGATCATTGGGCAAGAGTGAGAGGATCACTAGAATTTTTGAACATTGAAGCTCATAATTGTTGGCCTTCAAGTGAGTCACACTCTAACTTCCAAATGAATAAGAGTTGACATAAATGATACTTTTGGCTTTTTCTTACAACTCTAGTATCGTTTCTTCGATTTTGGAATCTTGGATTATTATTGCCTTGATTGGCTAGCAAATACCCAAGTTTTTTTCCATGTTCATCACCACTGTATTTTCATAAGACTGCAACTCGAACTCTCCATTTTTGACCACTTGACAAGGAGCATGACATATTCCAATTCATTTTCTCACATTAGTCTTCAAAGTTGTAATTGCAAACTCAAGTTGGATCATTTCATGGCGCCGAGTTAGGTGCAAGTTGCAGAAATCATCCTCATTTGGAACATTAGATGTTATAGCCTATCACCGTTTTCAAGCTTTTTGACAAAACTCATAAGCGAATTTTGGCACACCACACCCATTTCTTCACATATTTCTTCTTTTAGAGAGGCATCCATATAAATTTCCCCAACATGAAGTCCTTCACCACAAGGCCATGGGTCAAAACATAAGGATTTCAACCACCATGCATTGTTTTATCACAAGAAGCCATAGAACCAACACAAAAAGAAAAAAAATGTTCAACGTGTTGATAGAAACAAGCTATAAATTCTAATTGAGCAAGGCTTCCTCAGTACAGGAACTGCAATTGGCGTGGTACAATGATTGATCGACGATTCACCAGTCCCTATGCAGATGCTCCCATGATAATTGAAGGTCAAAGTGAGGAAGCATTTGGCACTCTAGAATTCCTTAATTGTGTTCTGCCGGTCTAGCACAAGTGTACAGATGAAAGTTGAAGGGAAAATACCCAATTATAGAAACTAGTTCTTTGTTTGGAAGGTTCCCAAGATAGAATGGGGATTTGTGTAATTATTTACCATTATCATCTTCCAAATTAAAGATAGAGAGTAGATACTCTTTTGGTAAAAAAAAAAAAAAAGGACATTCATTGAGTATAGTGAATAACTTCTTAGCTTGTAGAGTAAGAAACCTCAGATTTTTGTCACTCTAAGCTTGGATTTTAGATTTTATTAATCAAATTGGCTTGGAATGAGAAACTAAATCCTTATCTAGGGGTGTATGTGCTAGATGGGGGGTGAAAAACCCCAATTGCATATTGATTAATCGGCTCAAAATTGATTGTATGACATGGATTTATTGTTTTCTTGAAGTTATAATCTTAAAACCAGTGGTTGCAAAATTGATTTTGCTCTCTAGAACCATTTTTGGCTTGGGAAAGCAAAATGGAGTTGGATAAGGCTTAGTAGTGAAGACTTGTTGAAATTACTCTATAGGTTTGAGCCAGGGATGGAATATTCCGAGTAATTTCTTATTTAGTGATATGATCTAGGGATAGTCTATCTACTCAAGCAATGTTTGGTGTTTAGTTTGAATAGAAATTGGAGTTTGAAAGAATCAAGGGACATATGTTTGATAGTTTGGGAGAATATCAAAGTGTAGCCTAGACCAAGTGCTATCCATATGCCAATTAAATTTTTTTCCGATTAACATTTTTGTATTTTGAGTTGAAACCCCAGTGATTATGCACACACCCCTAGTCTGTTCAAAACATTGTAGACAATATTCGTCTTGACTTCTTCTTTTTTATTACTTGATATTGGTGAATTTTAGTTGTTACTAGAATCTCCTCCATTTATAAATATACATGCTTATTTAGAATCAATTTGCTAGTTTATTTCAATTTGTTAATTCAACTGACGGTGATCCCATCTTTCAATCCTTCTAATTTGACTCTGACCTCTAAATTTGTCTAATTATTTGACATACGATCGCCTAGGCCTTGAAAAAAGGGACATAGTTGAGCGTTTATAATTGCTTCTTGAGAAAAAACCCACTATGAAACCTTTGGGAGGCCATCGTGCTTTGGAAATTAGCTCTAGTGTGGCATGATTAACTTGTGTCTTTTTCAAGTGCACTAGACTACATATTTTATGTTGTATATTATTTTTCTACCACAAGCTCCGGTGTCGTATTTCTTACGAGGGGAAAAGGAAGGTCTTTGTTTACTTATGTAAATATTATTTTGCCAACTTCCTTTCTTTGACTTTTGGGTTGATATTAAATAATGTGAATCGGTTGACATTTTAACCTTGATCGTAGGACATTGTATGTAAGGTAATGGCTTTATCACGACAAGGATCACAACCACGGGTAGTTAGCATTATATCTGCAATTGGAGACGTATGTGATGTCACCCTCCATAAGTCTGCAATTGGTTGTGGCACTGTGACATATAAGGCATGTATGAGTTTTAGCTTAAATACACCTACCCTTTCTATTGTCCTTACGTTGAGGCATGTGTGATAGCTTATGCTGAGTTAGTCTATCTTTATGTTGTAGCCAATTTACTAGAGTTTGTTGGCTGTATGATCTGAAATTTTTGTGTCTATTTATAAAATGTATACTCATGTAACAATTGTTTTTGACATTAGAGAAATAATTAAGTAGAAAGGATACACTCTTACTAGACCATTTGTGCCTATTACCTTTTACAGATATATTTAGTTTTCTTTAACCATTATTTGTCAAATACTTCAAAGTCTAGTTATAAAGAGGTAATGGTAAAAAAGACATATCTGAAATATCATTATTGTATGAGTTTCATAAGAATTACCTCTTTATAATTAGACTTTGAAGTATTTGAGAAATAATGGTTAAGAAAACTAAATAAATATGTAAAGGTAGTAGACACATATGGTCTAGTGGGAGTGTATCCTTTCTACTTAATCATTCATGTAATGTCAAAAAAACAATTGTTACATGAGTATATATTTATAAATAGACACCAAAAAATCTAGTTTTCATATCACACAGCCAACAAACTCAAGTAAAATGATTACAACTTACTGATAGACTAACTAAGCATAAGCTACCACACATGCCTCAACATAATGACAATACAATGGGTTAGTGTCTTTAAGCTGAAACTTATACATACCTTATATGTCATAGTACCACAACCAATTGCAGACTTACAGAGGGTGACATCACATATGTCTCCAGTTGCAGATATAATACTAACTACCCATGGTTGTAATCCTAGTTGTGAGAAAGTCATTACCTTACAAATAATGTTCGGCGATCAAGGTAAGAAGGTCAAGTGATTCACATTATTTATTATGAACTCAAAAGACAAAGAAACTAAACTGACTAAACAATATTTACATAAGTTAACAAATGTCTTCCTTTTCCTCTGATAAGAATTTAAACACTAGATCTTGTTGAAGAAAAATAATATACAACATAAAATATTTAGACGAGTGCACTTGCTTGTTGCATAAAAGTAATATACAACATAAAATATGTAGACCAGTTCACTTGTAAAAGACACAAGTTAATTATAAATTTATAGATCAAGTATTGAAAACTGCATGCTTTAGCCCAAAGATTAATAAGCTAAACATATTTTACCTCCCTGATGTGCACATGGATTAAGTAGGACGTCCATGCAGCTACAATTGCACATGTCAACCATTATGAAACCCACTGCTACTATGATGCATGTATTAAATTGGTAAATATCAATAAAGAACTTCAGTTATTTGGCACTTTCCACTTCCGATTTGCTTCCCAAAATAATGAAAACATATATACACAAAGCTTCTTGCCTCTACTTGTTTCCAGAGCATGACGACCTCCCAAAAGGTTTCTTAGTGGAGTTTTCTGAAGAAGCAACACCAGTAATGCCACTACCAACACTTGAATAAGCATGATTCACCATAAAATCCTTCCTTAATTAGAAACTAGATTCATAATTAAAATAATGTGAAATAATATAAACCTAAAGCTTAGGGTTGCTTCTTATTTTTGGACCCCAGGAGCCTCCCACGGGACTTGTATGAGGAGTTTTGAAGCTCTATGTGTTTTAGAAATTAGAGAAAGAGAATGGCCCAAACCATTAGAAAAAGACTTCCTCTCCCGACCTCTCTTCTTTTTATATTTCTGTTGATGAAAAATGATTTTTGCGTGTAACATGTAAAAGTTTGTTTGGTCGCTCGAGTATATATCCCATATGTTCATGTAAACGGTCTTGTTGGTTTATTTGGGGTGGCGACAGTGGTGGATTTGATGATGCTGCCATCGCTCCATGGCCATGTGGGTGTGGTGGTTGTTATTCTTGTTGGTAGGGTTAAGAAGTGGAGAAGTTGGGGGTGCAATCATTGGTCCATGACCATCCCCAACTAGCATGAAACTAAACCTAAAACAATGTTGAACAACCCTAAAACATGGTATCTAAGAAGAGAAATAAGAATGACTAGGCACCCATCCCCAATTTACTCTAATCAACATGCATTTACATAGTCAAAATCAATCTAAAATAGAAAGGAAGTCGTAGCCTACCGGTAGGTCGACCACGCGTGCTCCAAATCACAAGGCCAAAAGTTTTCCTTTCCGAACGGCCTCTGAACGCTGCCACACTATAAAAATAGGATCTAAACGTTATTACATTCGTTTAGACACCAAAACACACCATATGGAAATAGGCTGATTTTAGAGTCAAATGGGAATTGTCTGACCCGTGCCAAAATTTTTGGAATTGACTCCGTCAAAAGGTCCTAATCAATACCCCAAATTGGTGTTCCAAAATGGAACACAATTCAGGGATAGAAACAGAAGGTTTGTCCTAGACCAAACTCAACTTTCCACAGCTAATCGCGCTGATGGAATTCTCATCTGAGCTCATTTACTCAAAATGTTGACTAAAGTCAAACTTAGGCCTTAACTTGAAAGTTAAAACGCCTAATCACATAGACTCGCACTAAAAGCCTCGAGAGTCATGCCAACAAAGCTACTAGCCTAAAATAACCCTTTTAGAGCGAATGAAATCTTCAAAATTGGATTCTGAGGTCATCTTTTTAAACTTTTGATAAAAAATGATCGTTCAACGTTCAAAAGCTCCAAAACACTAAAACTCACATGAAAACCAAATGACCGACCAGGTGACCAAACTGTTAGTCCTAGCAAGTCATAAATGACTTGGGGTTGCTATAGGATTGCTCTAAATGATAAACAGGAATCATAAACACTAAAATGACTTGGAGGGTTAATACAACAACAACTACTAAAAGGACTTTCATTTGTGAAAGTAAGAGTCAAGAAGTACCTGAAGGCTCAAACAAGAAATGAAACTACTCCCGCATATCATGCTCGGTCTCCCATGTAGCCTTGTCAATTGGACAATGCCTCCAATGGAACTTAACCACAGAATTGACTCTCAAATGCAATTGTCGCACATCTTTGTCTAGAATGGAAATTGGCTCCTCCACGAAATTCAAATGATCATCCAACTTAACTGCATCATACTGGATCACATGAGACTCATCAGGAACATACCAGTGCAGAATTGAAACATGTAAAACCAGGTGGATAGCTGAGAATATTGGAGGTAGATCCAACTCATATGCAACCTCACCAACTATCTCTAGGATCTCAAAAAGCCCAATATAACTGGGGCTAAGATTGTCCCGCCTCTGAAACCTCATCACGCCCTTCATGGGTGACACACGGAGGAAGAATCTATAACCAGCTGAAAACCTCAATGGCTTCCTACGATCAGCATAAACTTTGTGCCTACTCTAAGTTGTCTTAAGTATGTCCTAAATCACCCTCATCTGGTCCAAACCCTACAGAATCAAGTATGTGCCACGCGGTCTAGGCTTTGTGGATTAAACCAACCAATCATAAAGTGACAACGCCTACCATATAACATCTCAAATGGGGTCATCAGAATGCCGAGTTGTAATTGTTGTACGAAAACTCTACTAAGGTCAAGAACTTGTCCCAGTAACCTTCAAACCCAAAAACACATGCTTGAACGTCTCCTCAAGAACTTGAATAGTACACTCTGACTAACCATTAGTGTGTGGGTGGAAAGTTGTGTTAAGGTCAACGCGAGTTCCCAACTCCTCCTGAAAGGTCCTCTAAAGGTTAGAAGAGAACTAAGCACCCCGATCTAATATGACACAGACATGCACACAATGAAGGTGAACTACCTCTCGGCACTAAATGAAAATTGAACAACGAGGAAGTGTGCTGACTTGGTCAACCGATCAACGGTGACCCAAATGTTGGCGACACCACTAGAAGTCCGAGGCAAACCTTCCACAAAGTCCATAGTGATGCAATCCCACTTACACTCCACAATGGGTGATCTCTTAAACTCACCACCAAGTCTCCAGTTTTCGTCCTTCACCTGCTGGCGACTCAAGCAACATGACACATAGCCTCTAATATCTCTCCTCATATCGCTCCACCAACAATGCTTACTCAAATCACGATACATCTTTGTGGTGCTCATATGGATAGAGTACCTAAAATCATGGGCCTCACAAAGTATCACCTAGATCGAACCCTCATACTTTTACACGCTCATGGAGCCCCTCCTCTAACCTGGAGAGCTGATTTCAGAGTTGATCTTTGACATTATGAGAGATGTACCTGGCAAAGAAGGCCTCAAAAAACATGGTCCATTTAACTAGAGGATACCCAACTAGTCTTGTCTCTATAAAGGTACGCCACCCCTGCCTAGCTAGCCCATCAAACTATGTATAAAGCCACTACGGGCAAGTAGTCAGAAACTCATGGACATCATCACCCACAACCCTATAAAACCTCAGAGTTGAAAGCCTATGGAACACTCTGAGCATCTTCTGCTCCTCTAGCAGCATAGCTCCAACTGCAATCACGGGCTGGGAACCCCCAGGTGGTACCTGGGCCCATGTGCCTCTATTGTAGGCTGATCCTGCTGACCTTGTCAGGTGTTGGGGCATGCAACATGCCTCCAAGCATAGTCAGGAGCTGAGTAATGGTTGCCTGAAGATCTGGAGCCATAGCTAGTCTAGGTAGTGGTTGGGCTTGTCCTGGCCCCACTGGCTAAGCTGGAACTCGAGAAGCTGGAGGGTCCACTGCTTGCTCTGGCCCCTCTCTCTGTCTGGGGTTGGTGTTGCACCCCTATACGATATGGGAAGTCTCCCCTACCTTCAGGTGTCCTGAGGCGTGTATGAGCCATCTTGTGAAAAGAGTGAAACAAGTGAAATTTCAAGAAATCAATAACATAAACATACATAAGCAATACAGAAGAGGGAAGTTCCTTAGGTCCCCTATAGCCTCACAAAAATAGGATAAGGACGTCTCTGCATTGCTCCGCAGGACTCTACTAGGAATTAGATCTATATAAGTGAGACCGGTGAACCTGAGGCTCTGATACCAAATTGTCATGACCTAATTCCTATAGTCATGATGGCACCTACTATAACCCATAATTATTTAAGCCAACATGTACCCAGAACAATAAGTAATGAGTAAAAGTTTAGAACTAAACAAAAAAAAAAACAAATGAAATAGAGGCAGAATCAAATCAAAATCTATATACAAGATAATCCCTCATTGAACCTTGAGGTCACGAGCATAGAGATGTCTAATATGAAAATACAAGTCCTAGAAGTGGACCACAACAAGCCATTTCAACGGAAAAAGACTAGCTAAACATATATACAAAATGAGATAGGCTGATTCAGAACGTCAAGAGCTCACCCTCATTTTTTATCCCCAGAAGCTGCAAAATATGGCGTGAATGATCACCGTTGGTAGTAAGTATTAGGATCTGCATCACGAAACAGATGTATAATGTAGAATGATTACCAAAATAAAGAAACTCTGTAATCATCAAAGGCCCACTTAGCAAGAAAGGTAAAGGCAATACGAAAAAATAGAATCTAGACACAAATAGAGGTCAAAGCGGATATGAAAGAAAACATACGAGCATATCGAAAGTAAGTATAAACGCAGCTAAATAAACCTAATTAGACCCCATAAGCCCAGAAGGTACACTCGTAAGCAAGTTTAAATAAAATCCGAACGGGCCCCCATAAGCTCGACAAATAAATATATTAGCTAAGTCTATTGAAAGAAGAGAACCATGAAGCAAAAGACTGGCTCCCAGCCCAAGTAATCATCAAATCTAGTCAACTCCTAGCCCAGCTAGCAAGAGTGACAATCAATATAACCCGCCTAGCCATGAAGTCGACTCCTAGCCAAGCTAGCAAAAGTGATTGGGGGCCGTATCAACTTCAAAGCAGATCTCATATATAAAGGCTTCCCAGCCAGCCAGTCCACTCCCACCCAGCTAGCAAGAGTAACCCGAGAGTCTGTCGACTACAAAGAGGATCTCAAATGGGCTACAAGCCACTATGGACGTTCACTCACAAAAAATCACAGAAGGCTCCAAGCGTCGGACACTTCAATCTTGAGAAAGCATAAAACCTCTGGTAATGCATCGGAGCCACAAAATAGGGAGAGAAGGAAGAATATCTATAAATCTACAAAATTTCCTAGACTAAGGCTAATACTATCAGACTCAAATCTACTACTCCAGTCTACAAGGATCTAGTCCGTTCGAAACAACATCGGAGACAAAACATGACTACAAGGATCGCAAATCTAAGGCTACCCTAGTCTAACCCTAAACTATGGCCAAACTTGCTCAATACCGAAATTAATAATGTAATTATACACTACAACATGCACGAACACACACAAACCCCCAACTAGCATGGTACTAAACCTGAAATAATGTCGATTAATCTAAAAACATGGTATCTAAGAAGAGAAATAAGAATGACTAGGCACCCACCCCCAATTCACTCAAATCAACATGCATTTATGCATTCAAGCTCAGTCTAAACAGAAAGGATTTTGTATCCTACCTGTAGGCCGAACGTGCGTGTTCAAAATCACAAGAATGGAGCTTTTCTTTTTCGAACGGCCTCTAGATGATGCCACTCTATTAAAAATAGGATCACAACGTCAGCATGGTCGTTTAGACAACAAAAGCATACAAAAAGGAAACATACCAATTTTAGAGTCAAATGGAAATTGTGCGACCCAGACCAAAATTTCCAAAATGGGCTTCGTCAAGAGGTTCTAATCAATGGCTCAAACTTGTGCCCCAAAACAAAACACAATTTGAGGCTCGAAGCAGCCAACACAAACATCATGCAAAAAATTCAACAATTCACTCAAACAAGGAACACCACAACAACTTTCAACTCAAATTCATCTCAAATGGAGGCTACACAACACTTTACAATCACGCGGTGAGGGCCCCATAATCGAGGCCAAGAGAGAACCGGGGCCCCATGATCTTGGAAAGGACCCAGCAAACGTGGCCACTAGGCTGCCTGAACTCTGTGAACACGGCAAAGGGCCCGTGAACGCAAAGGCCAAAATGTCCTACACTACCTAATGCATATCAACTGTTTTTTGACAAGTGGGAAATCTCTAACATGGTGTTTCGAATTAGTTTAGAACCCCATGCATGCAAATAATATATACAACCCTACCAAATTAGATTTTTTGAGCTCAACAAAGTAGTCAAAATTTCCATACGAGGTCATCTCGGCTAAAAGTGGGTCTCATCCACAAACTCTATTTTTAACCAAAATCCCCAAGGGGGGTTAAAATTATGCCAGAAGCCTCAAGATCCAAATGAAGGGTCATTTTAGACCAAACTCAACAATCTATAGCTAACCGCATTGACATAATTCTCATTTAAGCTCGTTTACTCAGAATGTTCACTAAAGTCAATCTTAGGCCTTAACTAGAAAGGTGAAACGCCTAATCACACAGACTCGCACCAAAAGTCTCGGGAGTCATGTCGATTACACTATTAGCCTAAGTGACCCTTTCGAAGCTGATGAAATTGTCAAAATTGCTTTTTGAGGTCATCTTCTTGAACTTTTGATTAAAAATGACCGTTCAAGCTTCAAAATCTCCAAAAAAACACTAAGACTCGTAAAAACCAAATGTGCAACCAAGTGATGGAACTATCAGTCTCATCAAGTCATAAACGACTTGGAGTCACTATAGGAACGCTCTAAACGACAAATAGGAGACATAAACATAGAAATGACATGGAGGGACATTACATTGTGTATGCAAAGTTTTTTTTCAAAGAAAATTATATATGCCATATGTTAAATTACGTAGGATACAAACAAAAATCCTCACCTAAGCTCTCTAATGACATCTTGACATGTCTGAGCTTCTTTATTTAGGGAATGAAAGCTTGTTTTCTGTTATCTTAGAGTAGGATCACTCTCTAAAAGGGTATCCACATCAGCTGAACCAACAATGGGAATGTCCACACGACCATTTTTTAGAAGAAAACAACCTCACTACTTTCTTCAAAGTGTTTATTGTTGAAAGAAGACAGTGTGCAGCCTTGTGAAAAAAAATCAAAAATAGCTTAATTTCTAGATGGATGTCCTACGGGTAAAATAATTAGACAATGTCATTTCCATGAAATGTTACAATGGAGGAGAAAATAGAAAATAGTATATCATATAAGGGAAAAGGTAATTTCTAAAAGACACAATTTTTACATTCCCTTTCTACTTTCTATTATTCTTCACTTTTAGTATTGTTCTTGTGTAGGTAGGGTGAACGAAGAAGGAGAAAGTACCAACTTAAGTAAAGGAATAAACAAAGAGGAGTAAGATGTTAGTAACTAAGCCCACTCAGGACTTAGTTTAGATGCTTGGTTGCTTCAATTTGATGTAAGAACCAACGAAATTACTCAAGTCCAACTTTTTCCAGAGCCGACAAGGGTGCCATAAGGCTTTTACTAAAGCAGACTCACAAAAAGATGGGTGTGACAACTTTCCCTAATTACTGGAGAGGTTGCTTCCTAGTTTCAAACTCTAGTCACTCATAGAAACACAGAACACTTCTCCATTGCCCCAAGTATACCCTTATCAGAACCAATATTTTCCTTGTCATTAAAATGGTAAACAGGAAAAATTAAAGCTAATTAAAGTTGTGGAGTTTTCCTTTATCTGTATACTAAGGAATAATAATTTTGTTATGGATTTTATGATAGAAGGTAGAGGAATAGTTACTAGTCAGGATGAGTTAGAGTATACTTTAACCTGAAGGGAGTTTATGTCAATGTAACATTTTATTATTGAAGGCCAAGTATAGGTGTTAAATATAAGAGCAGAGTATTCATGAGGGTATAGACCTAAGCTAGGCTTATGATTTTTTAAGGGAGAGCCCCATGGTATTCAGAGGGTTATATAACTAATTAGGTAATGATGTATAGTGAAAGGGTAAATAGTACCTAAGTTGTGAAAGGGAGTGTGAAGGTAATCTGTAAATATGTAGACTAGGAGATAAAGATTGACTACTTTTAATGAGGTCTTAGTGGGCGAGTGTTTCTTAATTTTATCTAGTAGTTGTAAATTATTATAGTATGCAAACAATTATATTAATATCTTTGTTTAGTACTAGACACTAAGCTTGAATTTGAAATGAGTGTCATGATAAAAAGGATGACAGGTGACGATGTTAGTTTTTGGATTTGATCTGATAGATTTGATATAGAGTATGTGAGGACTTAAGGTATTAGTTTGCATTGAATGTGAGTTGTACAAGTGTGATATACTCTTAGATGTGAGAAATTAGTGTAGCTAAGTCATTAGATTATCAAGAGCATTAAGAGGTGTACCCAAGATCGTATGTAGTAAGACAAGGTTTATATTAAGTTTATGATTTTTCTATGTGCACCTAGATAGTATATTTGAGCTATTAGTATGGTTTTCAAGAATCCTAAGGTTTCTATACAAGATTCTTCTCCACTGTACATCTCAAAGAAAATCGCAAGGAAGACAAAAGTTAGGGTTTCAAGTCTTGCAATAAAGTTCTTCTTCAAGACATTTGTTCTTCTAGGTATGTAAGGCTATTATACTGATGGATTGAGTTCGTCCTTGCATCCTACATCTGTTTAAATTCATTGAAAGAGTAATCTAGGAATTTATCCTAGATTTTGAGTATTCTTGAGATGAGTTGTATCGTTGAGTTCTAAGTTCTTAATTTTTGAGTATTGAGTTTTCTATATTGTTATTGAGATCCTTGAGTTGAGATGTTCGTCTCAATTTTTCAGTATGAACCCTATTTTAAGATATAATTTTTGAGAATCTTTTAAGCCAAACATTTTTTGTGATTTTCTGAGAAGGCAAAGATGAGTTTTGAGAAAGAGTTTTAAACATGATTCTAGTAAGAGTACAAGGGAACTAAGAATTCCAAAATGTATCACTTTTACATTGAGAAAAGAGAAATTTTGATTTCTAAAGGAGTTAACGAGTTCAAAGATATTTCAGAGCAGTTACCTCTTTTAAGAAGATATATTGAGCAATTACCTCAAATTGAGAAATAGTATGTTTTATACATTTGAGCATGAGGATATATTTATTTGGAGTAGTATTGAGCACTGATATAGGGATGAGTTCAGACAACTCACATTCCTCATAAATTGTACCTAACATGGGTAAAGGATTGTACTTTTTAGATCACTCATTATTGCGTTCGAGCAGAGCTTTAGTGGATCCACTTAGTTGAGATGTTCTATATCTGGGCAAGGTATACCACAGTTCTGGCAGCATAGGAAAGACATTGTATCATCACGTTGCTCATAGTGATGGTTGTCGGTTAAAGAATCTCTCAAATAGAGTCAAACGTGTATTTTTATCATATCACTTAATATGTTGAGTTCAAGTATGAGTAACTATTGGTAAAGTTTAAATGATTTACTCTTTAATTTCTTTATATTCAGTTTAGTAGATATTTATATATGTAAAGTTCATTGAGTTAGCATATTTATTTGTAAAGTTTTTAAATGATTTTATCTCTATTTATGCTTTATATTCAGTTGAGTATCTTGCTTCAGCTTCTTTAGTTCAGTTATTTATTTTCCTTAGTTATGTTACTGTAACACCACAAAAATTTCTAAGTTAAGACTCGAACTATTCTTCATTTACTTGTAGGGTCATATCGGGTGATTGTTAAATTGCACATATGTGTAAAGGTAAATTATTTAGTGTGGGAATGATTTTGGATATCAATTAAGGTTACTAGAAACTCCTAGAACAAAGTTAAGTTGAAAGTTTCCTTACCAATTAAGTTTTGACATAAGATATTAATTAGGTCAACTTATAACAACCATATCTCTTAGAATATAAGGAGTTACGTGGCCCATAACCTATAAAACTAAAGGTATTTGAATCCCCTTTCCAACGCCACTGATTTCACATCAATCCAAATTTTGAGTAAAAAGTTATGACCATTGTAGTAACTTGGTACAATGTAGTGACGAATTAGCCGACGGAAAACATTAAAAAGGGTCGTTTTTGTCTTTTTAACTATAAGAAAACCCAAAA
>JAJOOO010018009.1:0-19958 GCA_029582685.1 Solanum piurae
ATCACATCGATGTTTGGCTTAGTTATTACTTCGCACCAATCGACACTAGCCTATTAGATAGTATCACACTAAATCTATGTTGATAATTCTTTTCTTGTTGATTACCTCCTTGGTCCGGCAAGTAGCAACACGGCAAGTTCTAACGTTGGCCATCGTTAAAAAGATTTTTAAACGAAAGAATTATCAATGCATGAAAAGCACTATTCAATAATTGCTTATTTACTATTCATACTGTGTTAATCGTTCATGGTTCCCACAACCCTAGTTGTGGAGTTTAGTTACCCATAATCATATGAACACAATTCATTATTTTAGATGAAAGAATAATGAACTTACGTAAGAAGAATAATAAACCCAGAAATTCAACTTGAATTGCAACACCCAAAGTCTTCAAAACGAACTCAGGAAATTAAGAATTGCTAAAGTTGCAAGTTAATCTCCCAAGTCAAGAACTAGAATAATAGTAATAAAATCTAACTCTAAATAAGAAAAAGAAGAAGAAAAGAACCCTAAAAAGTATTTCCTATCAATGATCTCTCCTAAAATAACATTTCAATGGACTATTTATACATATATAAAATCCTAAATAAAATAATTGAGTCCAAATTAAATTAGGAATCCAAAACCAAAAGAAATTGGATTCCCCTTTTTTTTCCGCCGCGTGACCAATGTTGATGCCGCCTCAATATATTTTTGTACTATTCACTCACTGCCACGTGGAAGCAGCAAGCATTAAATTTGAATTTCCTCAATTGCAGCCGCCTTTTCCATATATAGAAATATATTATTTTATTCACTTTAATCCATTAAGCTGTCTGCTTGAATTTCTTCTTTAATCTTCCATCTTTAATTCGTTTTAGCTCCAAAAAGGACAAATATAAATGATAAATGTAACGCAAATAATGATTAAAAATATGTATTTTGGTCTCACATCAGTGCTCTTGTAGAACTTCCATGTGAGTTAACATCTTCTTGATGTTCTCATCTCTCTCTTTCTCTTTATCAAGTTGTTCTTGCGTTAGTCGAAAATGAAATGGAGAGACCTGATCCTCTTGAGTGTACCATGCTTGGTTTATCCTAGTCATTTCATCCAGAAGAAATGAAGCTACCTCAAATGGTTGTAACATTATTCCTCCTCGTACCAATTGATCAACTACTCCTTTATTAACCGAATCTAGACTCCGGTAGAAATATTAAACTAACAAATCATTTGGTAGCCCATGAGTTGGGCATTTAAGTAGGAGCTTCTTGAATCTCACCCACGTTTCATGGATTGGTTCTCCCTCCCGTTGCTTGAAACTTTGAATTTCATCTCTAAGTTTCATCATCCTTGATGGAGGAAAGAATCTTGTGTTAAATGCTACAACCAGCTCCTCCCATGATGCGATGGAATTTTTTGGTAACTCGGCTAACCATTTATTAGCTTCTCTTGTTAATGATAGTGGAAATAACCGCATTTGAATTGACTCTTGAGACACATTTTTGAATAAAAAGGGGCTGCAAACCTCGGTAAAATTTCTCACATGTTCATGTGGGTCTTCATGAACTAACCCCCAATATAGTCCCCTCATTTGGAGAAGATGGAGAGTTGTGCTCGTGACTTCAAACCTCGCATTCTCATCAGTATGTGGGATGCAAATTGCACTCATACCATCCGACAGAGAAGTGTTGTAGACACTATTAATGTCATCTATACCCTCTCGACGACCTGCTTGGCTGTCATTCATCTCTTCCTCACTTGTGTTCACTTCTACGCGGTCCACCCAATGCCTACACAAAGCAGCCGAAACTACTTCAACTGCAGCCAATAAATTTAAGAGTGTCAAATCTTCAATCAAAGAATTCCTTTGAATCACTTTAATGGAATTACAATGACAGTCTTTTTAATGAAACATTTCTTGCACAATTAATATTCAAATCTCAAATTTCGGGTTTTTAACTACCAATTCAAACTTATACCTCAACTCAAGTAATCAAAGATTAAAGTAAAACTCAGGGAATTGATCAGCCAACTATTGAATCTCAACAAAACGGGTAAGCATTACTGCTAATAATAGACTATTTTTTTGTGGGTAGGTCAAACAATATATAAAGTAACTTTATCTCGAAGAATTACCTTTTCTATGTTGAATTCTTTCGAACTTCAACACTGATTGACTGAAGCCTATCTCTTTACCCTCATCAAATCAACTCTCTCGAGCTTTGATACAAAGGCTCCTTGTTTCACTCTCTCAAGCTGAAACGAAGAAAACCCACTACTAAGGACGCTAATTTGCCACATTGGCCTCAGAGCTCTCTCTCAAGCAAGTGCACAACACTGAAATTGACATACGACGTAACACAATTCAATCTCGAAACACAGCAACAACTTAGACCCACTTCAAATTAGGACCATTCTTAGCAATTAATAAACACCCATTAAGTAAATTCAACAATAGGCTTCATGATCAAAACCCCAAGTAAAGGGTTTTAGCCACTCATCTCAAAAATAAAAAGATCAAAATTAATTATCACCCCCATAGTTGGGTACAAGATGAAATTTAATAGATAATCTTCTCTCTTACAAAATCTCTCTCAAAATCTTGTTAAAATCACTCTCCCCAACCCTTTGGTAGTGTTTTCTCTCTCAATAATTCATTTTTTTCTTTCTGAATAATTTCTCTCTCCAGCCAAGACTAATTTAAACAAATGTGAAAAGTCACTGCTTAGAGCTACTTGGCGAAGTAACTCGGGTATCGCTGACGGGTAGGCGATTCATTGATTGCTCTTCATCTCGCCTTTTTTTTTGCTTTCTCTTGGTCTGGCTACTGTAACTTTAGGCGAGCTAGGTCGGTATCACCGAATGATTCCGTGATTCACCCATTATCCTTCCATCTCGCCTATCAGCACTTGTTGTATCTCTTTCATACTTTTGGCGACCTGGGTTGTCCTTCGCCGACTAGATCGATGATTCACCGACTATGGTTATTGCTCACCGAATTTGCTCCCATTTTAGCTCCAGCATTCTGTAACTTTAGGCGTGGCATTTTGCTGAATGATATTGGCGATTCGCCGAACGACATCATCAAACATTAGGCCTTCTTTTATTCATTCCTAAGGCTTTCTTTGTTTCTTTTTGCCCAATAGTGTCCATGCTTTGTCTATAACTCCAAATACCTGAAACTCAAGGGTTTTACATCAGTTATTGAGATAAAATATGCATTTGAGGACACTAATTCTTTTAAAATATAGCCTTAAATAAATCCAAATTGTGGACTCATCAGAAATCGGCGTGCCGCCGAATGGTTCCGCGATGCAGTGCTAGATCGCCCAAAGTTACAGAACTTGAGGATGTTGAAGGCCAAAGCAAAAAGGTGATGGAATTGACCAAAGGGCAGATCGCCGAGTGGATCAGCTATCCCGACCTATTGCGCCGAAAAGTCCTTCGCAGAATATTTTTGGCGACTATAAATACATTTTTAAATTCTTAGTTTAGTATCAAATTTTTATTAGTTTTCATTTTAGAATCAGTTTTAGAACTCTAAGTTTGGAGACAACATTTTCCATAGCTTTGAAGATTTGAAGATTTCCAGTTTTGAGAATTTAGAAGTGAGTCTCTGAGATATTTCAACCTTGACCTTTGTAAAGACGAAATTAATCATACCCAGCTGATGAAAACACAATTTGATAACGATTTTTATCTTTTTATGATGTCTAGCTAAAACCCCAATTCACTACAAAAAAAATAGTATTTAGAGACCGACAAAATTCATCGCTAATCTATGTTTTTCCGTCGCTAAACCGGATTTGCGACGGATTGTTGGTTGTTACTATTTCGCTCGTTAGTAATCTCTTAGCGACAAAAAATGAGTTCCGTCGCAAATTTAGCGACGAATTAACGACGAATAATATCCGTCGCTACTTTTTAGTGACGGACTGGTCCGTCGTTATACTTACATAGTTCGTTGCTAATTACATAATTAATTTTGTCATTTCAAATAAATTCGCGATGGAATTTCCGTCACAAAATATTTGTTGCTAATTTCATCATTAATTTTGTTATTTCAAATAAATTCGCGATAAAATATATGTCACTAATCCGTCACAAAATATTCTGTTATTTAGGCCAGCATATTTGCCACCAAAATGTTCCATTGCTAATCCGTCGTCCATATTTTTTTATAGCAACGACCAAATCATCATTAAATTTGTTGCTAAATTTTTCTTGTAAAATAATTTCATTTATTTATTTGAAATATACATTGCTAAAATAATATAATAACAATTACTAAATATCTCTAAAATAACAAACATTCATATAAAATAATATTTAGAGGTTTCAAAATATGTAGATAGCAAAATCCAAATCACATACTTTTACTGCAAAACATCAAATGCAATTCATCAACTATTGTTATCACACAATTTGTACTTTTCAAAAACACACACATCCAAAAATTAAATCTAAAGGAGACTAATTAAGGGATACCCTCATCACTTGAAACTAAGGGATCAACCACGTCCTCATTAGTAGTAGCAGGAGGAGGCACCATGGGTGTCACAAGTGATGGATTGTCAATGGGAGTAACAACTTGTTGTACCCGCTCCATAATAACCAGAAGAAAATGATTAGTAAGGGCAGGAATCATTTTCTTCACAAACACATCCATATTTCTTGTCGATGTCGACTGAGAAACCGAAGGTGCTACAGATGATGAGGCACAAAGATTCTGCCTATAGTAAGTTTTTGCTTCAGATCCAAGACCGTATATTCTTTTCTTCTTTTCTCTCCCGGCAGCTTGGTAGTATGCTTCATATTCATCAATATCAGATTGAGAGGTTGTTTTTTCCCGCAATATTTCTTCATATTTTTCCTGTAATAAATTGAGATAAAGAGAAAACATTAAAGATTAGGAATAAAATTATAATGTAAGGAAAAGGCAGAAATGTTGTATGTCTAATTTAACCTTGGATAATAGTTCTTATATTGAAAATACCCAAAGCTGCTCAAGACATTTTCGTGAGGACATAACACATTGTAACATCATTCTATATTTTTGCAGGCCATTCATCATTCTATATTTAAGTTGAACTGTTTAATACATTTGGCTTGAAATGTTGAGCCTGCAATTAGACCAGCAGTGTATACAATAACCAAACTTTAGTAGTGCATATATTAGACCAAAATTAAGCAGTGCATACATATGCACGTAGTAGACCTTGTTGACATTTCAAAGTTCAAATCATCTAAAACAACTCATGGCAGAGCTAGGAGCATGTGACTGGTTTCTGCACCTTCTTTTTTTCTTCAATATAATTCTACATCTATTTAGTAATCAAGCTTGTGTTTGTTCTGATTTTTTCCTCAACACTTTAATTTCACACATTGTTCCTTTAAGTCCATATGCATTTAATGTGTTAATTTCTTGTAGAGAGTAAAACCCCAAGATCAGTCACAAGAGGCACAGTCCACGCACAAAACAAAGCTATTCAACAGGAGTTTGATTAACAACTTAAGGTTCATGCACATAGCATGTCAATTATGGGTCAAAATTCCTAAATAAATGTCATCTTAGCAGTTCAATATTAATCATTTTCATTTCGATCAATCAGTCGAGACAGTTAGCATAGTTCATTAGTAACATGGGTAGTGGTGGTGGTGGTTAACATAGTTCATTGTTCCTTAATAAAGGGGGTGAATGTAAACATTATAGTTCGACTCAAACGCAACATTGAGCAGTGAAAGGAGAGCAAAGTCGGAGCATGAAGAAAGAAGAAGCCAAATATCATTGAATCGAACTTAACTTAGACGTAAACACTAAAATTTTGTCTTATCTCGACTTAAGGGTAAGGATGATGAAAACAACAAACAATAGCCTAGTTAGAATGGAAGGAACTTTAACAAAGAATAATAACACAAAAAAATACTTCAGCAGCTTGAAACAGATAGCTTTTTGACTCGTTTAAACTCAATTTCTTAGTTACAGCAATCTTGAACAAAATAACTCGTAATGTAGGATAACAGGGCATGTACGACCATTTATGTTTTCATATAGAAAATGATTTTGGACTTCATGACTGAACCACGACTTTCACAGCCAACCAAAACAGTGAAATAAAAGGGCCTTACTAAGCAGAAATGAACTCGAAACTGAACCAAATCATCAAGATTACAAGGAGACAAAAGTCAAGCAAACAACATGAATAGAAAACAAGTTACACCACTGATTTACAGTCTAACAATAAGTCGAAACACTCTCAGAAATTTCTAACAGTTGAACGACTTACAAAGATCAAGAAGTAAACAGTCCACACATCAGTTGAGCAGCAAGATAAGAACATCCAACCATGAAACTAAACTACTGTTCATTTTCAGCTAAGTTTTCCTTTCTAATAAGAAATGACATGTATATATTCAGATAGGTTTCAAAATTTTGGACTTACATGGACAATTCGAGAGCGTTCGCCAACAAAAGATTTACCATCATAACCATGCGTATGGACATGCAAATGTAACTCGTTTGGTGTTGGATCTCGACCCATTTCAATAGCCTTTACAAAATAAAAATCACTTTTTAGATACAAAATATCTATTGCATAATGTGTATTTAGATACAAGTGTATATATCAGACAACCTAAAGATGTTACTTATATAATTTGTGAAATATATACTTACAAGTTTCTTGCGATGCTGTCCAATTGAGATCGAGCCACCTGTGTGAGTCCCAGCAGCAACTTCACGGCCGCCACGGTGATTCTTTGCATTTGTTTTTGACTTTTTCTTAGACTCATCACTTCCCCAAAGTTGTGTCCATCTTTCCCAAACATGCTCAAGTACATAACCTGGCCTAACTCCTCCCCCTTTTATTTTAGAAATAAAATTTCTGTATTTTATAGCTGCCTTGACCAACCAGTGTCTCTTCACTTCACTTTCACTAATAGAAACATCCCAATAGATTTTTTTCTGAAATAAATTTTGAAAGTAATATATCAATATCCTATCTATAAGTATGAATACACTTTCCAAACTTATCTACGATGAAAAGTAATACCTTGAATTCTCCAAAATAACCATCTCTTACATCGTTTGAAACACTTTTCCAATTGATTCCATTGGAATCAACATCATTTCTGAAAGACTTGGTTATGAAACTAGAGCATATTATAAAAGGTTCCAACCTGTGTAAATTGAAGACATTATCTGGAATTTTATTATACATCAGACATTATATATGTGAGTGCTAACAAAAAGAATACTCAGATTATAGTAGGCTTGCTGATTTTTCAGATCCATCAATTAGCATTGCTTAACAAGGAACCTTAACTATACTTAAATACACTTAAGTATAAGCAGGTTATGAGGATAAAGGCAAAAGAGTGGACTAACCCTGCAGAACTTATAAAAATAAGGGTCTGTGAGTGGTTACTACTAGAATCAGCATCAATTGTGTTTGTATGACCTCTTGAGTTGCTTTGAGTAGATAGATCACCTTCAGCAATTGGATTACTATGACTTGTTGGGATGCTCTGAGTAGACAGACCCTGACCTATGGGACTGCTTTGATTTGGTGTAATAGGAGGTGTCTCAAAGATAGTTGGGGTGGTACTTTGAGTTGATGTTTCAACGGTTGTGGTACCTGCACCTTGTTGAGGAGAAACTATAGTGGGCATCAGAATAGTTGGCATGCTTACATGAATAGCAGGACTACTCCTACCAAAGGACTTCTCACAACCTCTTCCTCGAGCCATACCTATAAAAAAAATAAAGCAGTGTAGTTGGCTTCCTGAAAAATATAACAATGTAGTTGGCTTCCTGAAAAAAATGGATTGTCATGTCTAAACAAAGAAAATTTCGGTGATGTGGAACTACAAACACAACAGGCATGGGAGCTACTTATCCAATGTCAAAACATTTATCACTAGTATAAATCAAATTTAGCTACCTCACTGAAGTGTGCTGAAATATTAAAAATACCTCTAAAAAACTTGTAGATCAAGTGAAAAAACTTATGCTTGCAAATAAAAGAGTGAAATAGTTATCATTGAGTTTGGTTATAATATTTACACAATTAATGAGCTTCAGAAATCTATATCAGATTCTGAAAAAATTGAATATAATCACAAAAAAGAATCAGGGAACTGTAGAAGCCTTTTAAGAGACTGAAAAGTTGAATACCATCAGATCATGTGCTTCTGATAAGGCACCTAGACCTGATGGTTACATTCTGTCATCAAAGCTGGTATGTATAACACTAATGTAAAATGACCACAAAGCATCACAAAACAACTCTCATTCAAATGGAATATTCAGTTACCTGGTATGTATAACACTAATTAATGCTACAAGTAGATTTAAATAAAGGTTTTAATAAGAAATAGAACACACATGGTTAAAATCCAAGAGTTACTGATTGTAATCACCGTAATTTGAAAAATAGAAACTACAGCAAATGAGAAAATACGGTGAAGATACAAAAGCAGATTATCAAGCACTAGTCACTATTTATGTCTTCTTCAAACTCTTTCTCTTCCTGATCCTCTTCATCCTCCTCAGTTTCCTCGGTTTCATATTCTTCAAACTCTTCCTCTTCCTCTTCCTGATCCTCTTTGTAATGCTCTTGCAATAAACCATCATCAATGGGTTCATCCATTTCCATTGTATCCCCATTTGGATCATTTAAGAGTATGTCTTCATCAATGGAAATAGTCATATCTATCTCGTGGACTTCAACTTCATCAACTTGGAATGGAACATTCTGTTCTGAAGTTGTCTCCACTCCCTCATCAGGTAATTCAATAACATTTTGAGGTTTGACCTTCAATACGGCAACCCAATCATCTTTGTCCTTTTTCTTGTTGGGATACGGCACATAACACACTTGAGTTTCTTACATTGCCAAAATAAAACGTTCATATTTTTTATATCGACGATGTTGATTAATATCAACCAATTTGTATTTATTATGCCTTTTGACACCAACATCCATAGTTGGGTCAAACCATTCACATTTGAATAATACAGTTTGCTTCAAAGGCGCTTTAGGGTATTCCACTTGTATAATATCTTTTATCCGTCCAAAATAATCACCAAAATTTGAATCTGAGATACAAACTCCACTATTCATTGTTGATCTTGCGCTACCATGACATTTTGTGTGAAATTTGTATCGATTAACAAAATAAACAGAATGACATGTAGCACTTATTAATGGTTCATGGGCAAGACTACTCAAGAATTTATTCTCTATAGGATTGCATCAGACCTTTTTTGAAAAAATTGTAAGACTTAGTAAAATTTCCAAAGTCAAGTTAAGCACATTGCCACATAAAAGATAATAGTTTTGAAATCTTACAAATTCCTTGAACCATGTAGAGAAATTAGCTTCAAGGCTCTCATCTATTTGACCCTGAGATAGATTCGAAAATTCTTCTCGCAAACGTTGCATTAACATACTTCATCATAGTAAGATAAGTTTAATTTAATTATCGTGAATAAAGATATGTTTATATCATTAAGAAAATACCTATACCTTTTGTTACCTCACAAATGGCTCAACCTCCTCACAATTTAGTAAGATATAAGTTTGGGCAGCCTTGATTTCTTCAAGGGATAAATCCCTTTTTTTTGCTTCTCCCTATACTCGACATGGATGGGAGAATATTGATAAATTTCCTTCAAGATCTTCCACAACACCACCATCATCATTACGTTCCACATTATGATTGTGTGTCATGACATGAGGTTCAAAATAATGAGAAAACAATTGTGCTGACTCTGTCATCAAGTACGCTTTACAAATGGAACCCTCTACATTAACTTTATTCCCAATCATCTTTTTAAGAGTACCCAAATACCTAAATAGAAAAAATGGACGGACCATTATACATTAGAAAAGGAATGTATGGCAAACTAGTCATAAGTGACATAAAGTTTCACATTTACCTTTCAAAAGGATACATCCATCGATATTGCACTGGTCCAGCTATCCTTGCTTCATATGGAAGGTGCACAGGAAGATGTTCCATTGAGTCAAAGAACCCAGGAGGAAATATACATTCTAACTTGCATAAGATTTGTGGGATATCTCTCTCCAATCTCTCCATGTCATCCACTCGTAGAGTGGTGGAAGTAAGATCTTTAAAAAATAAGCTCAGCTCTGTAAGTTCCTGCCACACATTACTAGGAAGTAGTTCACGAAAAGCAATAGGCATTAGTCGTTGCATGAACACGTGACAATCATGACTTTTCATGCCAAATATACTTTTCGCATTTGTGTTTGGACATCTACCCAAATTGGAAACATGCCCATCTGGAAACTTTAAGCCTTTCACTCAATTGAACAAGATAGCTCGTGCTTTCTTGTCTATTGTATATATAGCTTTGGGATATTTTCCACTATTTTCTTTTGCCAATTGAGGTCGATCACAATATAATACCATATCTTGACGTGATTATGGATTGTCTTTGGTTTTGTCATCAAAATTAAGAACTGTGTTAAACACATTATCAAAGACATTTTTCTTAATATGCATGACATCAAGATTATGTCGAATCATGTTAGAACTCCAATAAGGCAAATCCCAAAAGATGCTTTTCTTTTTCCATCCACAAGACTTACATAATCTTCGATTAACTTCGTTTGCATCTAACTCTGTTACTTTCCTTATACCCAAGTCACAAATTTGGTTCAATAATTTTTCTCTTGTTCTATAAGGTGGTGGTGATCTTTGGACAGTCTTGCCTCTACGAAAGTTTTTACGATCTCTCCTAAATGGATGATTTTGGTCGAGAAACATCCTATGACAATCAAACCATGATGTTTCTCCACCATGTTTTAATCGAAAGGATTTTGTTTCCTCCATACAATAGGGACATGCTAAATTACCTGCAGTACTACATCCCGGTCACTGATTGTCCACATTAAAGCTGCCTTAGTTGAAAGTTTTGCTTTTTTGAGATGTAAAATGCTTCCACACCTGTCTCCCACAACAAAGTCAATTCTTTTATCAAAGGCTGCAGATAAACATCAATTTTATGTTTGGGATTGGTTGGTCCTGGAACAATAATTGTTAAGAACATATAAGCCTCTTTCATACACATCCCTAGAGGTAAATTGTAAGGAGTGAAAATCACTGTACATGAAGAGTATTTACTCCCAGACTGACTAAATGGTTGGAAACCATCAGTACATAACCCCAATCTTACATTTCTTGGTTCCGCAGCAAAAAAACTATGAGTTTCATTGAAGTGCTTCCAAGCCTCGAAGTCTGATGGATGACGCATTACATCATCCTCTTTTGTATGCTCATGATGCCATCTCATGTCAGCAGCAGTAGCAGGGGATGCATATAACCTTTGCAATCTAGGAATCAAAGGAAAATAATACATTTTCTTATAAGGGATCAATTTCCTTTTACGAGAGCCGACACGACGCTTGTATCTCTCATGGCCACATAATGTACAACATGTAAGGTGTTCATCATCACCCCAATATAACATACATCCTGATTCACAACAATCAATTTTTTCAACCGGTAAACCCAAGCTACGTACTAGCTTTTTGGTCTGGTAATAACTATCAAGAACCATATTATTTTCGGGTAAATCCTCTTTGAACAATTGCATCATTTGATTAAAACCTCTATGTGACATATTGTTCTCCATTTTAATATTTAACATCTGAGAGACAAGCGCAAGTTGAGAGAGAGAAAAACCGGGATATAATTTTTTATCAGCTGCTTGTAGCAAATCATATAATTTTTTAGAGTCGGGATTAGGATCTTCCTCCATCAAAGGTTCACAAGGATGAGTTGGCTGAGGTTCAATATTGCTAGAAGATTTCCAACTTGAACCTTCGGGAAAGTTGGGACACGAAGCATCTAAACCATTTGTCGATATGGATTATCATATGTTAATTCAGGTTGAGCACTACCATTCAAATCTTGACCTGAAGAAATCTCATTGATTACATCTTTTTTCCCTTGATGCTTCCAAACAAAATAGTGATCAACAAATCCATTCTTAGAAAGGTGATGTTTAACAATTTCAACATCCATGAATTTAAAGTTGTGACATTTTTTACATGGACATCTAACTTTGTCACCACTCAAGCGATGTTGTTGTGAGCATGCAAATTGGATAAATTTATCCACACCGGTTATGAAACTAGAGTTTATAGCCCCTCGACCATCCAACCTCTCATACATCCAACCACTCTCTAGATTATTCATGTTCCTATTAATACTTAAACAAATAGAACTATTAGTAAAAAAGAACAATTTGATTTACCAAAAGGTACTCTAACTCAGCTTACAGAATGCATTCTATTTCCAAAAACATCAAAAATATCCATTCCTAATGAGAGAATTCCACCAAGTCTTTGCAGCGGCATCTACTTTCCCCAACAATTACTCTAACTAGCAGTATCGCAGAACAAAAATTTTAATTGCTAAATGATAGTACACAACTAGTAGAATAATACTATAGATATTTCTCAGAAGAAATAACATTAAAAAACTTGTTCTTTCAAAATGAAATTAATTTCTTATATGAGATGGTTGAGGCAACATTTTCCTTTTCTAACTTTAACATAAATTCTTTTCATGATATCTGAAAATGGGAACAGTAGGAAGGATAATGGCAGAAAGAAGAAGAAAAAGGGGAAATAGAACACTTACTGGATGTCAATGTCTTTCTTCGGAGACGGAAAGCTGAAATGGAAAGCTGAGGGAGAGAAAAAATTCAATCAAAACCGCAATTTTAAACCCCAAATCACCTAAATCAGTATATTCAACACCAAAATACTCAAACTAAATTAGTTCTACAAATGAACCATACAACACTAACCAACTGAAGCGTGTTAGATAAAACCAAAATTCCTTCCTACTTTCATTGAATCAAATCATTTCAAGGTGAATTTTAAAGCATAAAACGTATTGTGACAAAATAAGTAAATAACAATTTTGACTTGCGTGCACATGAATAAGAAAGATATATTACAACTTTGGTTACTGTTCTACATTTTTTATGAATTTCTACTCTAATAGAGGGTAGGTATTTGTTGTTGAGAACTCCAAAACCGAAAAGGAATTTAAAAAAATCTGGTATGGAAACATAGTCTATATAATTATAGTTATGATTTAAGAGTATCCATTAACTATAGTCTAAAAGATATAGACCATCAATCAGTTGATTTTATCTCAATCTGTAGGTTTTGCATACACTTAGTAAAAGATTGCAATTAAAATAAAGAAACAGTTTTATCTTTCCAATCCAATCGAAGGAAGCGTATTGTGACAAAGAGTGAGCTCGAACCACTGATTTAATTTAAGACATACTCATCCACCTACTCACACACAAATCCACTTACGTATGGGACAGAACATACTATTTTTACAAGTATAACCAACCTAATAGTGGAATCATGAATTTAGATCAAAGCTTCAAATATCTATCTGAAAAAGAAATAAAAAGTAGAAGCAGAACATGTTACGAAGAGTACATTTTAAATGAATGCACTCTACCAAAATTGCTTTTCTGATTAAGGACATAATAACAAAAACATTTGCAGTCTTTTTCTGTGATTGGGTACCAACATAGAAACTCGACCTAGACATTATGTCACTATAGGCAGTTTAAGTCCTTTCAAACGATTGTAATACTCAAATGAACAATAAGAATTGGAGTTTTGAGAATCTGTTTTTTTAACTCTTTGACTTATTTACTAAATTTGGACGTTAAACAACGTATAAAAGGACATTGACTACCATGCTCATTACAGGATGCCCCAATCCGACAACTTATGATTTTTACTATCAAACATGTTTATTTGAGCTTAACTATTACAAAATTCTTCTAGACATATAATTAGGCTTACTATAGTTAAACTACGACAAATCCTATAACGACTACCAACGATTCACATAATTGACACCAACTAGTTTCAGAATTGGGTTTGAGGCATTATTGATTGATTCATGAACCAAAAGAGCCAAAATAAGAACATATCAAACCACAACTCAGCACAGGACATATACAGTTTGCTCATATGAGTCAGATACCACCAAGACTTCACCATCAACAAAGATACAACAAGTTCTCATCTAAGAAACACAAAATTCGCAACTCCCCACCTGGGTAATAAAGCAATATCCCTAAAAATTAAAACTTTATACAAATAACACCCATACCACAAGCACTATAATAATCCAAATCTAACAAAGCACCCCAAAAAATGAAACATTTATCTATATAGCGGAGCTGAACATTAATATATTTTGTAAAAAGAATCACCAAACAAAACTCCATCTCCAATGGTAAGAATTTTGATTAAAATAAAAAATATTTTATTTTATCTTGCAAATACAACTTCCACCCCTTTCAAGGGTTTCTAAAGAGTTTTGAATCCCGGCAACCATGAATCTCGGCAAGAGAATCACGACACAACCACGCCTTACATAAAGGAGATGAACATAGATGAACAAAGAGAAATTACCTTTCACCTAAGGCAGCAGAAGCGTGGGAACTTTTTTGAGATGGGAGCTGAGACGGGAGCTGAGATTGGAGCTGAGACGGGAGTTCACCTAAGGAAGAAAACCCATTTTTTTTGGGAAAATGTTCCTTTTTGTTTTGAGCAGAAGCGTGGGAACATTTCCTTTTTTGTTTTGAGCTAAGACTATAAGTTAAGAAAGTTCCAACTAAGTTAAAAAATATTTGCAACAAACTTAGGGACGGATTATGACATCCGTTGCTACTAAAAAGAATTATTTATTTAGAATACATTTTAGCGACGGAACATTTCATCACTATATAACTTAAAAACCATAAAAATATAATAATTAATCTAGCAACGCTTTTCCGTCACAAATGTCGTCGCGAAATATTAATAAATTTCATCACACCTACTTTGTCGCAAAATTCGTAGCAAAAATTAGGGCGCCAAAGTTTCGCGCTATTTTATAGCGACCAAAAAAATATTCCGTCACTAATTCATCGCTATATTATACCTCAAAAGATTATTAATATTTTTTGCAACAAAATGGCTATTTCGTTGCTAATTCGTTGCTATTTAGTGATGGAATATATGTCGTCGCTAATATCCATTGCTAAACACTACTTTTTAGTAGTGATTCTTGGGGTGTAATTATGTGATTATGGGTTGATTTAACTGCTGGGTATTGCTATTTGATAGTCTAAATGTTTTTTAAAAGTGATTTCATTCAGTAATTGTGGCTTAATCTAAAGGGTTGTAGTTGCAAATGAAACTCTACCTTCGTGTGTTTGGCTTGCTCGAGAGAGAGGTTTTAAAACCAAGATTACTGATTTGATGGTCTGTGGGTATTGGGTTGTCATGGGTTCAGCTCGAGAGAGTGAATCCTAAACCCCTTTCCTCACATTTAGCTCGAGAGAGTGAATGGACTAAAGCGAAGGTTGTTCTTAATTGATGCTTATTGGTGTTCGAGAGAAACCAATTTAATTCGGGGTAAATTGTTCGAGAGAAAGTTTATCCCTACTAAAGTCTAGCTTATTCACTGATTTACAACTATTTACTATAAATTGTAATTACCCATTTGTCTGCCTTAGCCTATAATTCGATTACATCCCAAGAACCTGTCTCTTTACTTGTTCCTTAGTGTTATTTGTTGCTGTAGTTGATAGTAGAAATCAAAAACCCCCTATTATTTGACACTTGTGTCACCCTCTAACTTGAACCATTCTTTTATTCGTAAATGTTTTTACCTATGATTGACTTGAACATATTTATACTTGGCTCTTGATTCTTAAGCACGTACCACTTATTGTGGGAATCGACCCCAACTCACTTAGTTGGGTTATATTACTGACTAACGATCGTTGGCACTTAGTATTGGATGAAGTGTCCTGATACGTGAAATCAAAATGGCACCGCTGTCGGGGAGTAGTGTTGTTTAAAGATTCTTTAGTTAAGATGAATTTTGTTCTTGTTAGTTATAGTTGAACTTACTTTATTTTTAGTTTTGATTTTTGTGTTGCTGTTTGAACAAAGAATTAGAGCATATCTTGTAGCAACAGTGACCTAATGGACCACCCTCCTTTGAGTTTGATAATTTTTAGGGATAACATCTTAAATTTCAAGCAATTGGAGGGTGAAGAGCCATTTATGAGTTCTGGCAAAGGTTTAAGATCCTATTGCGGCAAAGCCCAACTCATGGAATTCTGGATAAGATGCTTTTGGAATGCTTCTACCGGGGTCTTGGCCCCTAAAATAGAATAGTGGCTGACCAAATCTATCTAGGTGGTCTCATCCAGCTACCTTATGTTGAAGCATCCCAACTCCTTGATAACATGGCCAAGACCAACAAGAAGAAAGAAAAGGACCAAGAATTGGCCACATTGGTAACCCAGTTGGATCTCTTGGCCAAGAAAGTCATGGAATTAGAGGTAGTGTCCAAGAGGAAGGACGTGTACATCCCCCCTCACGAGTGTTGAAAGATGAAGAAACAAGAGGGTGGGCAAATTAAAGAGGTCCTCTTACTCATTCTACATAAAGTTAAAAAGCACGACAGAGTGTTGGAAGAGTTAAGAGAGAATGTCTTGATGCTGAACCAGATGACAACCTCTCATTCCATGCTCATTTAGCTACTAGGGTCCCAAATGGACCAAGTGTTGTCTCACCTCAACCCAGGGCCAGAAGAGTGGTTTCCTTATGAAAATGAGGCAAACCCTACTAATGGAACTTTAATTGGGAACTTGCGTCGTGCCACGACGTTAACTAAGGCTCTTCTTGGGAGGCAACCCAAGGTTTTATCGCATTATTTTTGTTTGTGAAATAATGGTGTATTGATTGTGCAGGTCAAAGTGTGGAAGGTGTTTGAAAAGTGCAGATTGGCGAGATAAAAGTTCAGTTGGCGCATCACCGAAGAGGTCGGCGAGCCCGACCTAGACCGCCGTTGGACTCAAGACAATTTTAATTTGGATTCTGTAAAACTCAGCGATCCCAGGAGCAACTTGGTGAATCACTGACCAGGTCGATGATCACAATCTAATCCACCGTTTAGACCCCCACATTAACTGGAGGTCCTGTAAAACTTGGCGAGGTAAGTGCCCACTCGACATGTCGCCGAGTGGGTTTGCGAGCAAAACTAATATCGCCGAATTGGTGAGAACTGGATGGTTTTCAAAGGCCAAAGGTTTAAACTTCCATCTCATTCACTTTCCCTCACTTTTGAACTTCCAAAACTCACACCCGCACAATATTATCTATATTTCTTGCATTTTTATCGTATTTGAATCGTTGATTGTGTGTTCGGAGTGATTACTTTGCCGCCTAGTATTTCAACCTTGCTTATTCGGCATCTAAGGTTGGTTTTCCGAATCCTGAGTTTACTTTTAGCAATTTCTACTCATTTTCAATGCTTTTATCTTAGTGATGTGTGTTGGGCCTCTCTGATCATAGTTGTGTTTGTGGTGCCGTTGTTAATTTGATTATCGTGCCTTAAATGCCTTTATTTGTGAATTCCCATGATTTTGTGCCTTAAAATTAGTGAAAATTTGTGAGGTTGTGCTTGCATGTTATTGGTTCTAGTTGGGTGAAGTCTAAGTAGCCTGCATTTGTGCCAAATTACGATTTTTTCCCAATGATAGAGCACTTGAAGTCATTATTAAGGGCAAAAGTTGTCAAATCGCTAAATTTGGCCAAACCGGTTGAAGTCTGAGTAT
Source organism: Solanum piurae (assembly GCA_029582685.1). Taxonomy (NCBI): domain Eukaryota; kingdom Viridiplantae; phylum Streptophyta; class Magnoliopsida; order Solanales; family Solanaceae; genus Solanum; species Solanum piurae. Next base: position 17,679 of record JAJOOO010018009.1, read on the forward strand.
TCCGGGGGCATGGGTGTATTGGGTCTGAGCTTAGTTAGAAGAGTGTATGTTTTGATTTTGTTTTCGGGGGTTGCGGGGTTGAATTTGAGAAGTTGGGTTGAAAGTGGGCACGTTGGGTCATTTGGCGAGCTGGGTTGAGCTCACCGAACCACTCGGCGGTTCGCCAAAGTTCCCCATCTCGCCTTTAATTTCATGCTAAATGTAAAGTTTGGTTCTGTAACTTTCAGCGAGAAGCTTGAGGTCGCCGAAAGCACTCGGTGACTCGCCGAAATTCCTTCTTGATCGCCCTTTTGTCTGCCCCCTGACCTTTAATTGCACTGTAACTTTCGGCGCCCTTTGTCTGCCCCCTGACCTTTAATTGCACAGTAACTTTTGGCAAGCTAGTTCCTGTTCGTCGAATGTTGTCGGTGATTCGCCGAAAGGCCTAACCATCACCGATAGGACAAATTTTTCTTATATTTTTTAGCCAATACTTTCGGCGAGCCCGATCTAGCTCGCCAAAGAGATTTGGCGACTCGCCGACTGGTTCGGCGAGTCTGTCTGCAACTATTTTTCTGTGCTTTGGGTTGAATGGTTTCTCAGTCTTTTAGCTGTTTTTTCAAACATGGCTAGACCAAAAGTTGTTGGGAGAAACATGCCACCCTGTAAGAAGGCCAAGGGGATTGAAATCAAGGAGGATGCAGCTGCATCCAGGGGCAAGGCCAGCAAACTTCCCACAACTGGTGGGAAAGGCAAGAGAAAAGGAAAGGCACATACATCATCGAATGCTAGCTCCAACAGTGACGACATCTACACCACTCACCTAATCACTTTTGAAAGTGAGGTTGAGTATCAGGAGCAGCAGGCTGCAGCTTCAAAGCCTGAAGATGAACTATTGGCAGCACAGAGTACTGAGCTGTGATAAAAAAGTATGAATGATCCGCCTAGGATCAGGACTCCTCAGCCCACCACTATTTCTCTTCCAGTTCCAGCACATGCAGTAGTCCTAGCACCACCAGTACAGGGTCCTCCTCCCAAGTCCATGAACAAATTAAAGACTGAAGGGCTGAGGACAATCATTGAGGAAAAGTTTTTGTCCACTAATGGGGTCATCGACAAGTACCTAGAGATTATGAGTTGTCTGAAGTCTCATAAATTTCAGATCTTTACCAAGCCCCGTGGCCCGTATATTCCAAATTGGGTCTGGGAGTTCTACGCTGCTTATGGGGCCTTGAAACCGCAGAGAAAGAAGCAGGCAATAGCATTTAAACCTGTTGACTATGTAGTTGTCAAGGGAAGAAGGTGTAGTGTGATTTTACTACCATTAATGGTGTCCTAGAATGCACTACGAGACTTGAATATGACTACATGCATATGATCAGGACAAAGACACTGGACAACTTGAAGAAGTGGTTAGCCCCGCTGATATCCGATGGCACTCCGACGTGGTTAAAGGCATGGGCTCCAATAGAAAAGAAAGACTTGAATGTAGCTTCGCGGTTCTGGTTTGGCTTCATCAGCAGCACTATCATGCCATCCCAGAATGAGTCAATTCTTCGCCTTGCCAAGGCAGCCTGTCTGGGTTGCATCATTGATGAGACGAGGATCAATCTGGGATGATTATGGAACAGGATATGGTCATGAGGGCTAAGCATCGCCAGACTTCCTTCCCTTTTTTGGTATTGATCACCAAGTTGTGCAGACGAGCTCGGGTTCCTAGAGATGAGAAGAAAGATGTGGAAGTGATTCCCACATCTTCCACTGACATCCGGAGGATCGAGGTAGAATATTTAAAGGATCAGGCGGAGAAGAAGAAGGGCGCCCCTGTGGATAAATCCCCGGTTGTTGATCCTCAGACATTAACTACAGAGGCACATTTGCCTACTCATGCCCCTGGGAATTCAGGTACTTCTAATGTTGTCCCTTCTGACACCCCTAGTTCTTCTGCTGCTATGTTACCTCCCAGAGCTGTTGCTATTGATGTTTCCCAGACCCCACTCAATCAGGCTATATTACTCCGAATAAGGAAGCTAGCCCAATCTGCCGATCGTCGGGCTAAAAGACTTAAGGCCTCCATTCCGGACATGATTCAGATAGCCTTGGCTGATGATGTGACACTGATATACCGTGAGTTTACGGTATTTCTAATACATTTCACTTACAAGTTGTGTGTGTCTAGGGCCTTCTAGTATTGGTTTTTATGTGTTTTTATCATATTTTGCAGGAAAGATGTTCAGGCGCGGAAGTAAAGAGACAGCTGAAAGAGATGCAGAAAAGGGCATCTACGGAGTGATCTACGGA
>JAJOOO010018011.1:0-16138 GCA_029582685.1 Solanum piurae
TATCACTTTGCATGTGGTACACTAGGAAAGGATTGCTATTACTAGGATTACTGCGTTATGAGCTTGTGGGGAACACGTATACCCTAGTTAATTCTCTCATCTTGATAACAACCAAAATTGACTTCTGATTTCTGATTACTTATTGCATTCTTATAATTGGTTTCACAAAACCCCCCATTTTAATTAATTGTTGTTTTTCTGGAAATACTTTGATTAATTGGATATAATTGTGTGTTAAAGTAAAGTCTAAACCATTTTCCTCGTGGGATCGATCCTAACCTACAAGTTGGGATCTTTACTTGATAACGATCGCTTATGCTTCTTTAGAGAGGTGTAATTTGAGCGTATCATAGCTTCCTCAACAAACTGATTTCTCCAAAGAACTTTGGCTGATGCTACTTCTTTAGTTCTCAACTTGTGAACTTGGTGATCTAGAATCTGAACCGAAATCTCCTCATATGATAAGCTATCCTTGATACCAATATCTTCAGTAGGTATGATAAGTGAAGGATCTCTCATGCACTTCTTCAACATTAAGATGTGAAATTCCGGATGAATCGCTACTAACTCTTGTGGTTGCTCTAACTCATAAGCTACATTGCCAATCCTCTTGGATATTCTGTAAGGACCAATATACCGGGGACTAAGCTCCCCCTTCTTACCATATCTCATAACACCCTTCATGGGTGAAAATTTCAAGTATACTCAATCATCTACTTCAAACTCTAAATCCATCCGCCTAACATCAGTGTAGGATTTCTGACGACTTTGCGCTGTTTTCAACCTTTATTGAATAACTTTAACCTTTTCCATAGCTTGATGCACTAAGTCAAGTCCTATCAACCCAGGTTCACCAACTTCAAACCATCCAATAGGAGATCTGCATCTTCTCCCATAAAGAGCTTCACAAGGAGCCATTTTGATGCCTGAGTGGTAACTATTGTTGTAAGCACACTCAATGAGAGGCAGGTGATCATCCCAATTACCCTTGAAGTCAATCACAAAAGCCCTCAACATATCTTCTAAAGTTTGAATAGTGCGCTCTGCTTGACCCTCTGTCTGAGGATGAAAAGCAGTACTCAAGTTCACCTTTGAACCCAAACCTTTCTGAAAAGATTTCCAGAACTGTGCAGTAAATTGTGCACCTCTAACTGATATAATCGAAACAGGGACTCCATGAAGTCTCCCTACCTTTTGAATGTATAACTTGGCATAATCTTCTGTTGAATGGTTAGTCTTTACCAATAAAAAGTGGGTTGATTTTGTCATTCTGTCAACGATCACCCAAATAGAATCATGCTGCCTTCGAGACCTTGGTAAGCCTATGATGAAATCCATATTGATCATCTCCCACTTCCATTCCGGAAGTTCTATATTATGAGACATACCACCAGGCCTTTGGTGCTCTACTTTAACTTGTTGGCAATTCGGGCACTTAGTAACAAACTTTGCAATGCCCTTCTTCATACTATTCCACCAATATACTTCTCTCAAGTCACGATATATCTTTGTGGAACCCGGATGAATGGAATATCTGGAGCTATGAGATTCCTCCATGATCCTCTCTTGGAGTTCATCCACCCTTGGTACACATAATCTACCTTGATACCTGAATACGTCATCTCCCCATTATTCAAATGCCAATGCTTTTTGCTTATGAACATTTGCATTTAATTCAAGCAAACTAGGACCTTGGTCTTGCTTCTCTTTTACTTCTGACACTAATGATGATTCATCCCCATTCATCACCACTACTCCTCTTTTTGTGGAATCCATAGTCGAACTCCCAATCGTGCAAGTCTATGCACATCTTTTGCTAGCTCTTTCTTATCTTCTTCAAAATGGGAGGTACTACCCATAGACAACCTGTTCAAGGCATCAATAACAACATTAGCTTTATCTGGGTGATATAGAATACTCATGTCATAATCCTTGAGTAACTCTAACCACCTCTGATGTCTGAGATTAAGCTCTTTTGGACTAAACACATACCGAAGACTCTTGTGATTGGTGAACACATCCACATGAACACCATAAAAATAATGACATCATATCTTCAAAGCAAATACTACGGCAGCCAACTCTAAGTCATAGGTGGGGTAATTATTCTCATGGACTTTCAACTATTTGGAGGCATAAGCTATAACTTTGTCATTATGCATTAACACACAACCCAAACCAACTCTGGACGCATCACAATATACAACAAAGCCTTGCGTACCTTCTGGTAAGGTCAATACTGGGGCAGTAGTCAACCTCTTTTTCAATTCCTGAAAGCTTTTCTCACAAGCTTCAGACCATTGAAACTTCACTATTTTCTGAGTCAACTTGGTCAAAGGGGATGAAATAGATGAGAACCCCTTCACGAACCTTCTATAATATCCATCCAATCCCAAGAAACTCCTAATATCAGTTGGAGATGTGGGCCTAGGCCAATTTTGCATTGCCTTTATTTTCTGGGTATCAACTCTATTTCCATCACCGGAAACAATGTCGCCTAAGAGTGCCACAGACTCATGCCAAAACTCACATTTCAAGAACTTAGAATACAACTCCCTATTTTTTAGATTTTGGATAACTATTTTGAGATGGCTAGCATGATCTTTCTCATTCCTTGAATAGATTAGTATGTCATCAATGAATACGATAACAAACATATCTAAATAAGGCTTGAATACTCTATGTGCATTGGTTAAACCGAACGACATGACCAGAAACTCATAATGACCATAACGGGTCCTGAATGTTGTCTTTGGAATATCGCATTCCCTTACTTTCAACTAATGGTAGCCAGATCTGAGGTCTATCTTAAAGAAACAAGTAGCACCCTGAAGCTGATCGAAAAGATCATCAATTCTCGAAAGAGGATACTTATTCTTGATGGTAAACTTGTTCAACTGACGGTAATCTATACACATCCTAAGTGAATCATCCTTCTTCCTCACAAATAAGACTGGAGCGCTCCAAGGTGAGACACTTGGTCGAATAAAACCCTTATCAATGAGATCTTTCAACTATTCTTTTAGCTCTTTCAACTCTGTTGGTGCCATTCTATATGGAAGAATAGAGATAAGACGAGTATCTAGAATAATTTCTATACCAAAGTCTATGTCTCTCTCAGGAGGGACTGCGGGTAGATCATTAGGGAACACTTCTGGAAACTCACTAACAACTAGAACTAACTCAATATGAGATATCTCAACACTAGAGTCATTAACTCGGACTAAGTCATAGACACAACCCTTGGAAACTAACTTTCTCGCCTTAAGGTACGAAATAAAATGACCCTTAGGCACTGCTTAACTACTCTTCCACTCTATAACTGGCTCATTAGGAATTTGGAACCTAACAACTCGAGTTCTAAAATTTATGGAGACATAACAGGCATGAAACTAGTCCATACCAATAATGACATTGAAATCTATCATGTCTAACTCAACTAAATCAGCCATGGTGCTCTTGTGATTGATGGTAATGACACAATCACAATATACTCGCTCAGCTAGAATAGACTCCCCAACATGTGTAGAAACACAAAAGGGTTCACAAAGCTTCTCAGGAATAACATCAAATTTCATTACAACATAAGGAGTCACAAAAGGTAAACTCGCTCCTAGATATAACAAATCATAAACAACAAAGTTAACGGCTTGGATCATATCAGTGACAACATCTGGTGAATCCTCTTGCTCTTGGCGACTAGTGATAGCATATAGGCGGTTTGCCCCTCCGCCAGTACCGAAAGTAGCTCCTCTTGGTGTAGCCCTGTCTGGTGGAGTAACTGATGAAGATTGTGCTCTATTGCCCTAATTTCCATTACCTTGCCGGTTCTTAAGGCACTCTTTCATGAAGTGACCCTCTTGTCCACACTTGAAACAACTTGTGGAGCTATTGCAACATTTACCTAGGTGGGTCCTACCACACGTAGCACATGCAGGAGCCAGTTACCTCATTGTGCCACACTACCTTGAGATTGGGCAGGTCTAGCCCTAAAGTTCTGTGAATTCTGACCATTATACTGACCTTTGTTTATGGGTGCAGGTGCACTAGCAGATGATAGAGCAGATCCCTTTTGCTTTTGCTGAAAGGAAGAACGGTTCACATTACTCCTTTGCTGCCCGCATTCATTCCCTTTCTTAGCTTTCTTATTTCTAAACTCCTTTCTATCCCTCTGCTTCTCTTCCTCAACCTGTTTCACATAAACCATCAACCTTGCTATATCCATGTCACCTATTATCATTGCAGTCTTACATTCCTTACTCGACAGATGAGACAGCCCAGCAACAAACAAACTCATCCTACTCCTCATATCCGCAACCACCTCCAGAGCATATCGGGAAAGTTGGGTGAACTTCAAGTTGTACTCATGAACACTTAGTGAATCCTGCTTAAAAGTAATGAATTCCCGTACCTTGGCCTCTCTCATTTCTCGGGGAAATAAATGCCCTAAGAAGGCCTCCTCAAAACAAGCCCAACTCAATATCGAGGCATCCTCAGCCCTACTCTTCTTCCACTGGTCAAACCAAGTCCTAGCAACACTCTTCAGTTGATAGGAAGCTAGTTCAACTCGCTCAGCATCGGCAATGTGCATGACCTCAAATATATTTTTCAATTCCTCTACAAAGTTTAATGAATCCTCAGTAGTGTTTGAACCAGTAAAACTTGGAGGATTCATCCTCAAGAACTCGCAGATCCTCGAAGTATCAGCCTCTTCCTGTCGAGCCCCTCTCTGTTGTGCAACCTGGTTAGTCACCACTGGCTCAAAATTCGAATCATTTCCCTGAACTCAGCATTCGTGACTTCCTCTTGGGGTTGCACTTCTGGTGCATTGGGTACCCCTTGTTCTTGCAGCTCAACATTCCTTCTGGAAGGATGACCTCGGACAGCTCTTCGTGGAGGCATGATCTGAAATATACGCATAAGCACGAGTTAGAAAGAAACTTTTTAAAGATCAAACTCTAACGCACGAAATGAGTGTGAAAGAAGTGAGAACATTCTTAAGTGTTGCAGCCTCCTAATTATACATGTGGCGCGCTTCACACCGATAACTAGGACTCTACAGACACGGCTTCATAGACTCCCTAGGAATCTTGAACTTTGGGCTTTGATACCAAGTTTGTCATTTCCCGAGCCTACACCCCGGACGTGGCTGGCACTCGAGACCCATTATTGGCCCCAAGCAAACCCTTGGCCTGGCTAGACTCTCAGAGGAAGACTTTAAGTATTATTACAAGAATCAAATGCATTTGTAAAACAAATATCTCAAATAAACTTAGAACATTTAAAGATAAACATTCAAACTAGCCATAATTGGCAACTCAATCTTATAGCAAAACATCTTAAATACAAGACTAAAGAACTGTGACTACTCATCTATGAAGCCTCTAAAACAAAGAGGGATGTTGGGACAATACCCCCAATCATCCTAACAATTGAAATACTAAAGCAATGTAAAAGGAGTCCTCCGGAAAGTAGGAAGGCTCACCAACTAACTCTGAGTGCTCAACTAGATCAACGAAGCACTGGATGCTTATCCTGGTTACCTGTGTCTGCATCATAAAACGATACAGGCCAAATGACATTAGTACATTGAATGTACGAGTATGCAAGGGGAAAAATAAACATGACATAAGCTTGAAAGGAATCTGAAAAGAACACTTACCTTAGCTTTACTCATCTCATGAATACTCAACTCAAATGAAAAGTAAAAACAACAATAATGGTGCAGTTTATACAAAGCCTTTAAAACAATAGATGATAACTCAATGTATTAAAGAAATACAATAACAACTCAGTTTACTTTAAAGTAATATATTATTGTGGGAGTTTCCCTAACCGACAACCACCACTATGAGCCTAAGTGATGATACAACCTCTTGCCCACACTGCCAGAACTGTCATATACTTTGTCATCATATAGAACGCCTTAACTAAGTGGATCCACTAGTCTATGCTAAAAAGCACTAAGGAATCAGCTAAAAGTATGATCTTTTCTACCCATGATGGCTACATGGTTTATGGAGACTTGAGTTATTATGAACTCGCGTCCCCATATCGGTGCTCTATACTACTCCCAAAATATACTCAGCTCATATGTCTGTAAAAACAAAACTCCTTCTTTGATTTGAGATAATTACTCAAACTTAGCTTAAAAGCTCTCTTGGAAATCGGTGTTTCCTTTCTTGTTTAAATGTGAAAACATTTTAACTCTTGGGAATACTTAGTTCCAATATACTCTTTTCAAGAAATGAACTTCATTTTTTACTCTTACTCAACTCAAACTCAAGTCTTAAAACAAGTTTAAAACATTTGCAAGAGACTTCTTGAAAAGACTCTATGAACTTTATAGACTTAGCTCTTAACTTTCCTTGACTTTGAATTTATGGATTCAAGGTTATGATTCAAGTTTATGAATGATTTCTAAGTGTTTATAAATCATTTAGAGTAGTTAGAATTAATAGGAAGTGTTAGTACACTTTAGAAGGACTTAGACGGGATAAACGACGAAAAGCATGTGGAAGCAGACGACTCAGGTGCATTCCTGGTGCGCCGCGCCATCCCCCAAATGACTGGGGCTCAAATCTGGTGCACTGCTGGCGTGCCGCCCTAGCCTTCCTGGCGCTACAGGGGCGCGTCACGCCAGCCTTACCAGGTAAACCCAATGAACTTTTCAACTCATTTTCTTACCTTAATTCGATTAATTTCGATTCTTTTACTCAATATCTCTTTAGATTTAGGTACCAAAAAAATATATACAAGAATCTAACTCAAAGTAACTCTAATAATCGACATTAAACTCTCAAGAATTCCCCAATCTCAACCTAAATTCAAGAACGAAAGCAATTCAAGAACACCCATCAAGAACATTCAAACTCCCAATCTTTTTAGGACGAATTTACGTTGAAATAAACATGTTTGGCACGTGGGTGAACGAACCCAATGTTATGAAAGTCTCACATACCACGTAGGATCAAATCCTTGATGAAATCCTCAATCAATTCCTAAATACGAAGACTACGAATCTTGATTTTTTCTCTTCTCTTTTCTCTTGAGTTCTTCTCTCTAAAACCCTAGCGTGAATTTTCAATTGTGCAAACTGAACCAATTCAGTTTTGACCCGAAATAATTCACTAAAAACGAATTAGACCAAGTGGGTATGGAAAAGACCAAAATACCCCTTAAAAATCTGGGTTAGACTTTCCTTATTTGAGTAGCCCAACTTCAAATGGGCATATCTCACTCATACGAACTCGTAATCACGCAAACTCAACGGAGTTAGAAAGATAATTCCAAGATCTTTCCTAAGGTATCTGGAAGCACACCAAAATCATTTTGAGCTGGGATTTATGGTCGTTTGAAGTTGACCCAAAACTCCAACTTAACATAACTGAACAAATTTCCAGATTTTTCATTCTTTCCAAAAAAAATGACTCTTTCTAATTCTAGTTCTTTCAAATAGCGAGATGTTACAAGTTCATCTTCATTTCAGCAGTGTGCAACTTATTTTCAAGCTCCAGTTGCAAGATGTTGGCCTCGTTCATTCATTTAGAAATGGTTGTAGTCACCCTTTCTATCTTTTCCTTCATTTCTAGATTTTCAGCTTCTAGAACAACCATTTGTTTTTCAATATCAGATATTTGGGTAACCATAGCAATTTTTCCATCTTGAAAGATGTCTAGGCTATTGTTCAATAGATCTTTCTTAGTGGTTAGCTCATTGATTGAATCAATTTGTACAACAACTAGCTTTCTCAATTTTCTAATGGAAAAGACATTCACATTTTTCCTGAAGTCAGATAAGGTTACCTCTTCATTAACATCTTCATCATCTGACTTTGCCATGAAAGCAAACATAGAGTTAAAAGGTTCTTCGTGATCTTTTACTGCGAGCATGGAAACATCATTAGGGTGTTCACAATCATCTGAATCACTTAAGGTATTTCCCCATACTATCAAAGTTTTTTTCACCCCATACTCAACAGTTCCTCTTCTTCTTGACTTGACACGGACCTAGTCCCTCCTTTTGTCCTTGTTTCCTCCAAACTTGACATTTGCATTTACAGCTATGTCAGGGTTTCCTTTCTTCGTGAAGCCTCCATGGTTTCTCACGATTTCTTGGAATCTTTGAGTGAGATAGGACATATCCTCATCCCGTTTAGGGATTTCACTTTGTGACACCTTGAGAGCTACTGATTTATCCCTTTTGGATTTTTTATTAGAACAATCTTGAATTTTGTGCATTTTATGGGTTTGAAGATTCCTAATCAATGCATCGATAGTTAGCACATTTAGGTCCTTTGCTTCAGTAATTGCATCAACTTTACTGGCCCATGACTTAGGAAGAATTAGGAAGTATCCTAAGTATTTTCCTCACATGTTTACTTGGGTGTATAGGTTCACCCAAACACCTGAGTTCATTGGTGATAGGTAAGAACCTGGTATGCATCTCCTTAATGGATTCACCTTCCTTCATAGTGAAGTTCTCATACTGGGTGGTTAGCATGTCCACTTTGGTCTCTCTCACTTGCTTAGTCCCTTCGTGATTTGTTACCAAACAATCCCAAATCTCCTTGGCTAATTCATAATACGAGATTTGATTGTATTCCTCAGCTCCAATTCCACAGACCAATAACTTTTTAGCCTTGTATTTCTTCTCGATCTTCTTTCGGTCAGCGTCATTATACTGTTGTCAAGTTTTGGGAACATCCTTTGTGATTTCTCCATCCTTTACAACCATCGTGGGAATGTGAGGACCGTCAAGGACTATATCCCATAAATCACTATCTTCAACCATCAGAAAGTTATGCAATCTTGTCTTCCACCAACTATAGAACTGGCCATTAAATCGAGGTGGCTTGGTTGATAATTGTCCTTCTTTCAAATTTCGTTAAGCAGTTATTCTTTGCAGGAATCTCTCTCTTGGTGTTAACCAGATAGGGAGCCCAAGCTCTGATACCAATTGTTGGAATGTATGTGTCTACTATACGTCAATGGACCAGGTCCCTTGACTCAGCAAGAACAGTAACTGAAATAAATGCAGAAAATAAATAGCTCAAAGTAAATCAGGCACAAGGATTTTACGTAGAAACCTCTTGCTCAAGAGCAATGAAAACCATGACCTGTACTTATAGGATTTCAACCCAAACTCCATTTCACTCAAACAGGGAAACGATTCAGATTACAAACTCTTGCAATCTAGGAATTTAACTCTCAATCCCTTCCCCCTCAATGTAGCAACTCTACTACAAAGAAAGCAACTAAGCAATAACTTTATTGCCCACTAAGCCACCTAACTTAAGATGACTTAGACTTCAACTAAGAAACAACAATGTTGCCCACTAAACCACCTAACTGTAGATTATTTTGACTTCAACTAAGCAACAACAATGCTGCCCACTAAACCAGTTAACCCTAACTGACTTAGACTTTAACTAAGAAACAACTTTGTTGCCCACTAAACCACCTAACTCTGCATGATTTAGACTTCAACTAAGCAACAACTTTGTTGCCCACTAAACCAATTAACTCTAACTAATTTAGGCTTTTTGACTTAACCAAAACAATGATCGAATTCCTTTATAACACAGGAATAGATTTACAATTTAAGCATAAGACACAAAGCTGAAAATACAACAACAACACTTTAGCACTCTATCAGGTCCCTTTTTTTAGCATGAGCAGTGTTCTTCCTAGAAGATGGCCTTTTCTTTTAAGCTTATGAATTTTCAAAAAATCACAATTTTGTTTGTCAAAACTTGAGTTTGTGTTTTGGAGAAGAAACTATATCAAAATGGACACAAACCCTTGGGACGAGGCCATTGGCTGAGAGCCTACTATTCTGAAAAGTTGTGCACAACCACATCAGAGTTGGCAGCTTTTTGACAGCTATTTTTTCGTCCTTTTCACGTACGCAGACTTTCCAGGACCAGGTCCCTTGCTGTGTTATTTGATGCTTGAGTTCTTGAAAAAGATTTTCTAGCTCTCTCTTTTTGAATGAATAATGTTGTTTGTTTATAGTTGTATATATCAATTACCAATAAGGGTTTTGACCACTGAAACAAACAACTTTGTCTGCCCTTCCTATTCGTAAAGTATGTTGCACATTTCACCAACAAACCTGACAAGACAGCTGTAAAGATAGCTTTACAGTTGTACACCGCTTTGAATTTGGACGAGAGCACTTTTCCAGGGATCGGTTCCCTACATTTGTGAGGATCATCAAAAAACCTAGAATATAACATGTTCCCCCTTTTTGGTGATGACACACAAATATTCCTTACACTGAGTTTATTCATTCATTTCCCCTGTCGTCAGTCCCAATACCAGAATAGCCTTTCCTGGATCTAGTCCCTTTTTTAATCCCTAAGTTTGTTAATCATCAAAACTTAACATCAGCCCCAAAATAATACTAAGTTTTATAGTTGCCAAAACGAGGCAAACGATGTGCTTCTTTCTCTCGACACAAGTTAACTAACGTGCACCTAGCCATGGGAAAACGAGCTAGAATCCCATCTCTGAAAGCTCAAATGACATTGGAAAATGCATCAAAAGGTATCAATCAGTGTGTACTGAAATAAAATCAACAACTGAAGGCTGCGATGGAAATGGGGCTAATATCTCCCCTGACTCTAATGTAACAGTAACTCCAAGTTCTCCAGGAGCGAAGGGAACTCTATGTGCTACTGGTACAGCTGTAACGATTGCAAGCTCGAGTACTATAGTTAAAGTAGTTGTGGAGGAAAAGAAGATCGATAAAGAGTAGGATGATACATCCAAAACCCTGAGTCAGTGGTCTGGAATTGTACGGGTAACTAGCGGCAATGGGAAGAATTCACCAAGCAGTAGTGGGAAGAAGAAGCGGGAAGATGAGGTCGAAGAGGAATTAGACGTGCCATCATCTAAGAGATATGTATGGGATAACTTTGACATAACCAAGTTCAGCAGAGCAGGATCAGGATTTAAGTCAGAGTACATCGCCCCTGAAATTCATAGTGAGTCATCTACAACTCAAATTGAGCTTGAGGATATTACATCAGAAATTGAATACTAGAAAAATGTGGTTATTTGTTATGTTCTAGGAGCTCACCCCCCTTGCCAGTGATCCAAGGATTCATTCAAAGACTTTGGAAGAAGCTTGGTATTAACAAGATAGTGATGTTGAAAAATAGTATCATCCTGGTAAGGTTTGAAACAATTGAAGGAAAGAATGAAGTGTTGCAGGGAAACATATTCCATTTCGACAATAAGCCATTTATGGTCAAAGCCTGGAAACCTGAAATAGAATTTACTAAATAAGAGGTCTATATTGTGCCGATATAGATCAAACTTCCTGGTCTAGATTTCAAGTATTGGAATCCAAATGGATTAAGTAAATTAGGCAGTCTTATTGGGGAACCTTTAATGGTAGACTAGAACACATACAGGAAGGTTGGCCTGAATTTTACAAAGCTCCTAGTTGAAGTAGGGATGAACACTAAACTTCCAGATTCTATAATGTTCAGGATGAGTGGGGAAACCTAATAGAGCAGAAGTTTATGTATGACTCGAGGCCTACATTATGTAAATTTTATCATCAATATGGACATGATGTTGCTAAATATAGGGGAAAAAAGGCCAAAGCAGATACTAAACCACAAGATACACAACCAGTTGAGTAAGATAGGCCTTAACATGTGATGCAGAAAGGTGAAATACATAAGCAAATAAAAGACACAACAACTATTCCAGGAGAAAGACATGTTATTACTTTAGTTGGTAGATTCCAAGGTGAGCAGATAAAACAAGTTCAAGAACATCACGAAAGTTCTGAATGGATCACTTGATAAGATGTACTAGTCCACTGTGCTGTAAGGGACCAGGTTGATTGTATCTTAGGAATGCGATAAAAACTATTCAACAACACAGTAAAGACACAAGGAGTTTTTATGTGGAAACCTCCTTGCTCAAGGAAGAAAAACCACGACCTGGCTCACAGGATATTTCAACTCTTTTCACTATTTCAAGCAACACGTGAATAAAGACTCCAGACGCACAAACAAAGATCAAATTATTGATCTTACAAACTTGTAATAACTCTATTACAAGAAGAGCCAAAGAAATACTTCTATTGCCCACTATGTTAGCTAACTCTAGTCAACACAAACTTCAACAATACTTCACACTACTAACTCTAGCAATGTTTATCTTTTAACACCTGATTGAGAAAATGATATAAGTTCCTTTATATCTTAGGATTATATCTTACAATGTTATGACTCATAACACACTTTTAACATACACATCTAAAGACACTTTGACAACTCTATCTTGTCCCTTGCTGTTCTTAAAAGCTTGAGTTCTTTAAAGACAAGAATTCGCTTTTTGGTAGAATATTCTTTGAATTTCTAACTAGGTTGTTTCACATCAAGGGAGATATATTACTTTTGAAGGAAAACAACCTAGTGCTCTCTGATTGGCTGAGTACGATTTCCTCCTTGCAGGTGCCCACCAACCGTGTCAGAGAAAACATCTTTTATAGCTATTCCACACTTATCTAAGTTAACACCATCACATATGGGACCAGGTTACATGTTTGTGAGTATCATCAAAACTTCAAATTCTAACAATTTCCCCCTTTTTGATAATGACAAACAAACACCTTAATATTTAGGAGTGGGCGTTCGGTTATTCGGTTCGATTTTATCAAACTTTGGTTCGGTTTTTTAGTTTTTGGATTTAGAAAACCAAACTATTTTGGTTCGGTTCGGTTTTTTCTACTTCAGTTCGGTGTTTTTAAATCGGTTTTTCGATGTGAATGAAAAATAAAATAAGGATAAAGTATAAGATACTTAGAAATTTTAAACTATGTTAAGGAATGATGCGTATTACCGTGGAACACTTATTGTGCTAACTAAAAGACTATATTTGTCATGAGCATTGTGCCTCCAACAATTTATCGAGAAAAACAAGTATGAAGATGGTTCCTTTACATAATGTACATTGGTAGAAATATGTTTGAGTTTCTCTTGGAAATGAATATTTCAAGTTAACTATTGAATTGTACATTTGGTGTTACTTTGATTTGTTCATGAATGATTTAATTGTTGATTGAATTTTAAATATTTAGTTAAGAGAATGCCCATATATAAATATATACAAAATAATTTTTATTTTTATTTTTTTTAAATAAAAGTTTGGTTTTTTGGTGCATCGAAGTTTTGAGACCCTTACACCAAACACCGAACCGAAGAACCGAACTTCCAAAAAAATAACACCGACACCGAACCAAAAAACCGAAAAACCAAATTAGTTCGATTTGGTTCGGTTTTTGGTTTTCCGGTATTTATGCCCACCCTAGTAGTATTAATTACCCCTATCACAGTATTCCCCTTATCACCATTCCCAGTTGGTTCCCCCTATTGCCATTTTCTCTTTGCTTGTGTAGTGCCTACACACAATCATTCCCACTTTTGACATCATAAAAAGGTGAAAACAGTAAACTAGAGCAAATTGTCAAGCATAAAACATATGAATTCAGAGCCATAGGGTAACACAGAACATGAGTAACTAAGCAAAGAGAGAAGAATCAACACACGACAGTCAAAGCACAATATCATTAACAGGAAAGTATCCAACATAACTATCAAAACGGAATAAAAACCAAAAGAACATAGTCATAGTGCCAAGACCAGAGAGAAAAGAGAGGACTGGGTAGGACATTAGGAGGGGGGAGGGAACAAAATACTTGAGGAGTAGATTTAGCTTGGAGAAGTTTAAGAGTGAGGGGCCTGACTTCCGCGTCCAATTTGACATTCAGTTCAACCAACCTAGCATTTTCAGCCCTCAAGACGTCAATATTGGCCTGCCCACCATCGCTGGAACCAAGTCCTGGAGAATGGTCCTTTTGGAGTAGTGCTTTGAGCCTGGTAATTTCCAAGTCTTTTACCGCAAGCAGAGTGGTAAGTTCTTCCAATTCATGCTTGGACACTTTTCGATGTTGAAGAAGCTCAGAAACTTGTGATTTTCCCTTCATTTTTCCTTCAATACACTCACACTCAATTAGGGTGGACATGGAGAAAGTTTGTTTGATTGTGCCAACGACTCCTTTTCCAAGAGGAATATTGAAGTGTTCAAAAACTTTGTTGAGAAAGTATCCATAAGGCATCCCATGTTTACCATCCCTGAATGTCATAATCCTATGCAGATGCTCCAACATGATTCCAGAAAGGTTTATAGGTTCATACCTGTCCAAAAGCTTCATAAGAAACAAGTCAACTCAGGAAGAAACGTATAGTTCTCTTTTCAGTTCGTGGAAGAAGAACCTTGTTCACAAACTCAAAGTATAGTTGATGTTCCCCCTTCAAAAACTTCTTTGGAATGCCTGAATGTCGGATATCTTCCATTTTGACCGCATTCTTGACATACACTTCAGATGGTGCACATCCTTCTACAGAACTGATCCCATTACAAGGAACTTCCAAAATAATTCCCAAGGTATCTTGATCCAAATGAATACACACTCCATGAATTTGAGTATCAATGCTCCCATCCTCATTTAATACCATTTTGTAATAAAACTCACGAACCTCATGTTCATGCAAGAATGGAACAGGCCATTCAAACAAGTGAGTACATTGTTGTAAGGCAACACAATCTACAAAACTGCGCATGCATGGTTTTTCTAAAACTTCGGGATCAAATACTCTACCATTTAAAACTCTCTAGGTTTTCAGAACAGTCACGTTCTTCTCGAGTTAGTACCTTACCATCGGTTTCCCTTTTGGGAGGCGAACCAGGTCCCTTCTCCTGCTTAGACACGAGGTCTCTTTAGACGCCTTTTGAATTTTCTGCTTCCCCTTCATAATACCCTTGGACTTTGACTCATGTGCCTGAACCTTTTTCCCATCCATATCCTTTCTGATTTCGTTCACAGCCGATACTATGTCCTCCGAGTC
Source organism: Solanum piurae (assembly GCA_029582685.1). NCBI lineage: Eukaryota > Viridiplantae > Streptophyta > Magnoliopsida > Solanales > Solanaceae > Solanum > Solanum piurae. The sequence goes on from JAJOOO010018011.1 coordinate 14,933, forward strand.
AGTGGAACTGGTAGTTGATACCTATGAAATGTCGACCAGGTCCTTAGGCTGAACGAACTGATTCATAGACACCATGGCTTTCCTTTTTCGTCTGTGCTGAGTGGTGCTTGCCTTATTTGAAGCCAAGGCATCATGTACTACCTTCTGTTGAGATCCACGAGTAGAATAGCTTTTGGCAAATTTCGTAGGAGCAGACTCAATCACTTTTTCTTTTCCCTTTTTAGACCTAGGTGTTAGGATTTTGCGCTGATTTTCCTATCATATTTGAGTTTTAGTTTTACCTTGAAGGAAAATTAAAGCATTACCATAATTGTTTTTATTTTTCTGAAAGGAAAATATAATTCTCTTCTATATTTGGTTTATTCTTTCCTTAGAGGAAAAGTTTGGAGATCTATAAATTGAAGATCTATATTCTCATAGCACAACATAAGAGCATCCACAAAGTAGTCGTTTAAGAGTCTTGTTTACGAGGAGATTTTCTCCTAAACATATTTATAATTTTTTAATATTAGTTTTCAATATGTAGGTCGCTTGACCAAATCATATTAATAATATGTCTTTAGTATTTTTTCTATTTGTCGTCTGATTTGTCAATCATATGATATGCAATTGTAAGCTTCCGCATGACGCCCTAATCACCCTTTCGAACCCAACAAGTGGTATCATGTGCTCAATGATCCAATGGAACAAGGTTGAAGACAGGTTCAACGCGGTTTCAAATCAATTTGCAATAAATTTGCTGATAATGAATTTTTTTGTTCAGCTACATGTGTAGAAAAGATTAAAACCATATTTTCAACATTCCTTCTGCTGCATCTTTGAAAATAAAAATAAAATATTTTTAAACCATTTTTAACCCATAAAGTTTAAACTTTATTTTTAACCATGACAAGCAGCACTAATGAAGATTATGTGAAGAGCAAAGATTATCATGCATGTGACGAAGGTATATCAAGTCTTGTAAAGAAAATCAAGTCAAAAGCTAAGGGGAGATTTGTTAGGGTTTTGCCCTAATTTTCTTACCATATTTGAGTTTTAATTTTACCTTGAAGGAAAATTAAAGCATTACCATAATTGCTTTTATTTTTCTGAAAGGAAAATATAATTCTCCTCTATATTTGGTTTATTCTTTCCTTAGAGGAAAAGTTTGGAGATCTATAAATTGAATATCCCTATTCTCATAGCACAACACAAGAGCATCCACAA
>JAJOOO010018012.1:0-18239 GCA_029582685.1 Solanum piurae
AAGTTGCAAGTTAATCCCTTTAGTCAAGAACTAGAATAGAATTATAATATCTAACCCCAAAAAATGAGGTTTACATGCCCTATTTATAGAAAACAAGTTCTAAATTAAAAGGGAAACAAAATAAGGAAAGTTTCATTCAGGCACGCGTCTTCAATCCACGAGACTGACTCACGGACCGTCAATGGATCTACGGTCCGTGAGTCCCTTCTGTCAGCCAAGACTTAGAAAATATTTCAGTTTCCAAAATCCAGCCTCTCTGAAGCAAACGACGGATGTGCAGTACGGACCGTAGATCGATCTAGGGTCCGTCAGTTCCCTTCCGTAGCTCCACACTTGGACTCTTCATAATCAGGTACTGGAACCCTCGCAGTAACAATCTACGGATCATCAGTAGGGTCCGTAGATCCATCTACGGACCGTCAATGGCCACCGTGGTTCCACACTTGGTCAGATTTCCCTGATTTGCCTCCATGCCTTGGCTGCTGATCTACAATCACCATCTACAGAGCGTGAATGGACCTACGGTCCGTAGATCACCTCCGTAGATGCCCTTTTTTCATCTCTTTCAGTTGTCTCTTAAACTCCGTACCTGAACATCTTTCCTGCAAAATATGATAAAAACACATAAAAACTAATACGAAAAGGCCCTAGACACACACAACTTGTAAGTGAAATGTATTGGAAATACCGTAAACTCACGGTACATCAATGACAAAGCAGAGATGAAGAACCAGAGTGTTGATCAAGCATTGGCCAGGCCAATCCCTCAGTTGTACCAGTCATTCCCGGTGCGAGGATATGTCAATGATGATGGTCTCGGGGAAGGAATTTGGGGACTTTTTTAAGACATTGATGCGGTCATAAAAGAAGTGACTGGGACATCGGGAATCCGTGATGCACAACCCGAGGAGTAATTGCAAAATTGGACATCCACACCACTCTTGATTTCCCGTGCAACTTGGTAGAAAAGACATGTGTTTTGTTTGTTTTTAAAATTGGTGGTAGTCCGGAAAAGGCTCGAGATCCACCCTTTATGAAATTTTTACTTGTATGAAGTTTTTAAATTCCCTTGTGATGTTTAAAAAGGCGAAATGGCCCTTAGCCATGGCCAAAGTTTGTGCTTGCTTTTCAATTTAAATGAAGGCCTCTTTTATCAAAATTTTGTTCACTTATTTGTTTACATTTTATTTTCCTAACTTTGTTTGTTTATGATTTCAGTAATATTAATTTAAAACATGTCAATGTCATGTCATGTCATTAACCGAGTGAACGAAATGAGGCAGGTGATGACGAATGCGAGGAATATGAAGAAGAAAATGATGGTATCCGAACCATTGGGAAGAATTTTCAAAATTTGAGAATCAACACAAGCCGAATCTGGAAGAAACTGAGACAGTGAATCTCGGAGATGAGAAATGTGTTAAAGAAGTAAGAATCATTGTCTATCTAACCGAAGCTCAAAGAAGGGATCTGATCCGCTTGCTTAGAGAATACATTAATGTATTTACCTGGTCTTATAAAGATATGTCGGGGATGAGTACGAATATGGTGTCCCATAAGTTGCCGATTAATCCAAATTTCAGTTTAGTAAAATAAAATACTCGAAAGTTCAAGCCTGAGTTGAGTTTAAAGATCAAAGAGGAGATTACCAAGCAGATCGAGTCTCAAGTAGTACAAGTAACGCAATATTCGACGTGGTTGGCCAACATTGTTTCGATTGCCAAGAAAGATGAAAAAATTAGAATTCGTGTTTACTACAGAGATCTCAACAAAGCTAGCCCGAAATATAATTTTCCATTACCAAACATTCACATTCTCATTGATAATTGTGCTAAGCATGAGATGCAGTCGTTTGTGGATTGTTATGTGGGCTATCACCAGATCCTGATGGATGAAGAAGATGCAGAAAAGACAGCTTTTATCACGCCCTGGGTGTATATAATTATCAGGTGATGCCTTTTGGTCTCAAAAATGTCGGTGCTACCTACATGAGGGCTATGACGACCATCTTTCATGATATGATTCACAAGGAGATCGAGGTGTATGTGGATGATGTCATAATCAAGTCCCACGAGAGTTCGGATCACTTGACTCACTTAAGGAAATTATTTGATTGCCTGCACCGATACAATTTGAAGTTAAATCCCGCCAAATGTGCTTTTGGAGTGCCAGCTGGCAAGTTGTTGGGATTCATACTTAGCAGAAGAGGCATTGAGCTTGATTCTTCCAAGATCAAAGCGATTCAAGAGTTACCTCCTCCGAAGACCAAGAATGAGGTGATGAGTTTTCTGGGAAGGTTGAACTACATTAGTCGGTTCATAGCTCAATCCACCGTAGTGTGCGAGCCCATCTTCAAGTTGTTGAAAAAAATGCCCTGACCAAGTGGACCGGAGAATGTCAGACTGTTTTTGGTGCCATCAAGGGCTATTTGTCCAATCCACCAGTGTTGGTTCTTCCACGAGAAGGAAGTCCATTGTTGATGTATCTATCTGTCTCGAATAACACATTTGGATGTGTGCTTGGTCAATATGATGAAACTGGGAAGAGAAAGCGAGCCATTTATTATTTGAGCAGGAAATTCACTCCATACGAGGCTCGTTACACTCTCTTGGAGAGGACATGTTGTGCTTTGACTTGGATTGCTCAAAAGTTAAGGCATTATTTATCTTCTTATACCACAAATCTCATTTTCCAGGATGGACCCGTTAAAGTATATTTTCCAGAAGGCAATGTCGACTAGGAAGTTGGCTAAATAGCAAATGCTTTTGAGTGAGTTTGACATCGTGTATGTGACCCAAAAGGCAATAAAATCACAAGCCTTAGCTGATCATTTTGCGGAGAATCCAGTTGATGAAGAGTATGAACCACTCAGGACTTATTTTCCCGATGAAGAAGTTGCATTTGTGGGTGAAGATATTTCTCAAGCGTACCCGAGTTGGAGAGTGTTCTTTGATGGAGCGGAAAATCACCAAGGAAAAGGTATCGGAGTGATCTTAGTGTTAGAATCCGGTCAACACTATCCCATGGTGGCTAAACTCCGATTTGATTACACAAACAACATGGCAGAGTACGAAGCTTGTATCCTTGGTATAAAGATGGCCATCGACATGAATGTTCATTAGCTTCTGGTCATTGGAGATTCAGATTTAATAATTCACCAGGTTCAAGGAGAATGGGCCGTGAAGAACCCAAATATAACACCGTACGTGCAGTATATATAGAAGTTATGCAAAAGGTTCCGCAAGATTGAGTTCAGACACACCCCTAGGACACAGAATGAGTTGACCAATGCTCTCGCCAACATTGCCTCAATGATTAAACATCCAGATACAAGTTATATTGATCCCTTGGATACTGAGGTAAAAGAGCAGCATGTCCATTGTTCACATGTTGAAGCGGAACAAGACGGTTTGCCTTGGTATTTTGACATCAAGAAGTATTTAGAGACCGGGACTTATCCTGAGAATGCAACGTTCAACCAGAAGAAATCGATATGACGTATGGACCTCAATTTCTTTGCAAGTGGGGAAATCTTTTATAGGAGAACTCCGGATTTAGGTCTTCTCAGATGCGTTGATGCTAGCGAAGCTGCAAAGCTTCTGGAACAGATACATGCTGGAGTTTGTGGTACTCATATGAATGGACTCACTTTGTCTAGGAAGATCCTTCGAGCCAGCTGTTTTTGGATGACTATGGAACATGATTGTTGCAAGTTTATGCAGAAATGTCATAAATGTCAAGTGCATAGTGATTTGATTCGAGTGCCGCCTCACAAACTTAATGCTATGAGTTCACTCTGGCCTTTTGTAGCTTGGGGCATGGATGTCATTGGTCCAATAGAGCCAGCCGCATCTAACGGACACAGATTCATTTTGGTTAACATTGACTACTTCACCAAGTGGGTGGAAGCAGTTTCATATAAATCGGCAACCAAGAAGGTTGTAGCTGATTTTGTTCGCAACAATTTGATAAGCAGGTTTGGAGTGCCAGAATCCATCATTACTGATAATGGAGCGAATCTCAACAGTCACTTAATGAGAGAGATATGTGAACAATTCAAGATTACTCATCGGAACTCAACCGTCTATCGTCTCCAAATGAATGGAGTTGTAGAAGCCGCCAACAAGAACATAAAAAAGATTTTGAGGAAAATGATTGATAATCACAGAGGTTGGCATGAGATGATGTCGTATGCTTCGTTGGGTTACCGAACGACTGTCAGAACATCAGTTGGAGCTACTCCATATTTTCTAGTATATGGAACAGAAGCAGTTATACCTGCAGAAGTTGAAATACCTTCATTGAGAATCATCCAAGAAGCTGAATTGAACGACATTAAATGGGTTCGCAAGCGGATTGATCAGTTAATGTTGATTGATGAGAAAAGAATGGTTGTTGTTTGTCATGGTCAGTTTTATCGATAGAGAATGATTCGTGCTTTCCACAAGAAATTAAGAGCCAGGATATTTGAAATCAACCAGTTGGTCCTTTAACGCATTTTCCCTCATCAGGATGAGTACAAGGGAAATTTGCACCAAATTGGCAAGGACCCTACATGGTTCATAAAGTGTTATCTGGAGGTGTCTTAGTCCCGTCGGAGATGGATGTCACCGAGGCCGAAACCCATCAACTTAGATGCTGTCAAGAGACACTATGTGTGAAACTTTAGTTTGTATTTCTGTTATTTCCTTGTAATCGTTCTATTCACTTGTAATTACTTTGTTTAAAATCTATCCCTATGTAATGAACTACATTTGACCTGAATTCTCAAGAATGAGATACGTAGGCGGCTTATGTCGGCCTCGGTCACCCCTTTTACCCCTTTTTAATTGTTTCTTCTATATTTGAACTATGTTCGACCTAAATTCTCAAGAATGAGATACGTAGGCGGCCTATGTTGGCCTCGATCAGTTTCTTTGTAATTTTTCTTATTTTTGTTAATCCTCGAGAGGGGAACTATGTTTGACCTGATTCCTGCGTCAACAGGATACGTAGGCGCCACAACGACTCGGTCATATCTCCCATAAGATTTCTATTTCTCTTTACAATAGAAACTAGGACAAAAAATTTTGAGAGGGACTCAAAAATTCTCAAGAAGAAGATCTCTCAAACAAAGTCGAGACTGAAATTACTTTAAGATTTGCAACTGGGACAGAATTTTTGAGAGGATCTAAAAAATTCCGTGATTTGCTCACCAATAGTTAAAGATAAGCAAAGACAGTTAACTGCGACAGAAATTTTGAGGACGGCCTCAAAATTTCAACAGGGTTTTATTGGCAGTTTAGAGCAACTTTGAATACTTCCCAATAAGTAATCAGATAGACCTCGAGACATCAACTTCAAAGGCATTCGCTAAGAGCTCGATGTGACATGACACTTGGCAGTAACCTTTTCCAAATATTACTTTTTTGAAAAAATCTATTTTTCTTAAAACCTTTGTTTCATGATTCAATTATCTTGCATAAAAATGTTTTGTCTTATATCTAACAAGAAGCGAGAGATCGGAAAAATCAACCGGAGATAGACAGACAAGGAGCAGACAACCGAAGAGATTGACACAGATCGGTTCATTTCTTAAACTAACAATTTTTCAGTTGATGCAGGTTTATAAATTTTCCTCAAGATCAGCATATTCCTCCATTCAATGATTATGGAAAAGTCGAAAGAGCGAGGAGCTCCCTAAAAATTAACATTTTTTCTGTGAATGCAGGAAAAATTTTATGCTTCTTATACCAAAGAATTGAGAATGTGAATAGCATTATTCTATTCAAATTCTTAGCAAAGCGAGGTTTGTAATGAACACTGCACCTATGTTCGTAGATGGAACAAACGAAAACCACGAAAAGAGCAATATTATTATTTTCCAGCAACTAAAGATACCTGGAAGACGTTTATATGCATTATATTATCGGATATGATAATATTCTTACCCTGAAGGTTATTTATATTGTGTTGTCGAATGAGACGATACCACTACCCAAAGAATCATTTATATTGTATTGTCAAATGAGATGATACTACTACTCCGAGGGTCATTTTTATTTATATTATCGATTGAGACGATACCACTACCCAGAGAGTTATTTATGTCGTGTTGTCGAATGAGATGATACCACTACTCTAAGGGTCATTTTTATTTGTATTGTCGATTGAGACGATGCCGCCATCCAAAAGATACCCAGAAGATCACCTATGTTGCTAGGTGAAGCATTATCTTCGTTCGGTATCAAGGAGGCATCGTTAAAAGATTCATGCATTGCAAGAGAAGGATTCATACAGCACGGGAAATGATTCATGCATTGCAAGAGAAGATTTATGCATTGCGGGAAGAGATTCATGCATTGCAGGAGAAGATTCACACATTGCAGGAGAAGATTCATGCATTGCAAGAGAAGACTCATGCATCGCGGGAAGAGATTCATGCATTGCTGGAAAAATGTCATGCATCACAAGAAAAAGAGTCATGCATTGCAGGGGAAAAGATTCATGCATCACAAAAGAAAAGAGTCATGCATCGCAAAATAAATGAGTCATGCATCGCAAAATAAATGAGTCATGCATCGCAAAAGAAGGAGTTATGCATCGCAAGAGAACGATTTACCCATCACAAGAAGATCAACATTGAGTGCATCATTTTCTATGCAAAAACGACATCAAGAGAACTATCAACATATTACATCAACCTATTTTATCACTTAGACATCAAAAAAAGAGTACATTGAAGATTATATTGCAAATATGAGACACAAGCTTTATTTGCTTTACGTCAAACCCGATGGAGTTGACGTCAACTGTTCAAGGAGAGCAATTAAGTGTCAACAAGGTAAAAGACGTTGTCTCCCATTTGAATTGCATTTTTTATGCTAATGAGTTTATTTCAATCTTTGTCGAGAGCATCTGAAAGGATGAATTCTCCAAAACAAACCACAGGTGCAGACGACATCAAAAAGGATGCAGCACGACGTGGAACTTTTTCTTAGCAGCGAACTGGGACACAGTCCAAAGAGGAGTGCCAAACTCTTAGGCCGCGAGCTGAGGAGTGACTTCCACCACAATCAAACTACACCCCTATCAGAAGGCGCGTGGGTTTATCTTTTGTTTTGTCGATTTCAATTTCACATCCGAAAATTTTTTATCTCTACCGAAAGCAGCTTTCCAATATGAGTGACAATGCACCACGAGATTTGGAAATTATGTTCGTGTGAGTTTTTATTTATGGGTGTGAAGCGCGCCACATTCAAGGCTGAGAGGTTGGAAGCCTCATTTTCATACTCGATTCATTTTGTCCCTTCTATAGAACCAAAGGATATCTTGCATAATAGATTTCCTTTTCAACCGATTGAGTCGAACTACAAACAGTCTGATTCCCTAAGTTGGAGATATGTAAGCGGGATCAATGTTGAAACTCAACTGTATTCCATCATTTGCTCTTAAATCTTATTCTCGAGCATTTCGATCCCTCCATAATTTGGTATCGGAATGACTTTTGAATTCTTTCAAAATCGTGTGTAAAGTCAAGAGTATTGAACTACAAGTGGCCTGAATACTCATATAGCCTGAAATATGTAGGAAACACATTTCTAGGGTTCGGCCATAATTCTTAAAGTCCGTACCAAATCCCTTTTCCAAAGATGAAGACGTGGTCGGTCAAAATTGGATTAGTCAATTTCATTTTCCTCAAATTTCTTGCATCAATTCAAGTAAAATGAGGGACAGTTGTTGACACCCAATTTTAGACAACCACGATAGGAATTAATTTTCGAGCATCATTAATTTCGAACAATTTGGAATAATTAATTTTATAAAAATTCAAAATATATTTCAAGTTATTTTTTAGGTAATTTTAGTCATTTTATGATTTCTAAATAATAAATATGTTTTATATAATTAGTATACCTTATAAATATTTGAAAATCGACTCGAAAAGATTTTACTTCTACATTAATATTTTGCTAATTAGTTTAGCCTAAATTATAGTTAAATTTTTTGAATTAATTAGTTTGATTAAGTTAATTATTTTACTTTGCTAAATTTAAGAAGCTTGTTAATTAATCTTGTTTGAATTCATCTCATTTAGATTTTATCCGATTTTGCAAGTTAAACTCAATTTGGTTAATAAGTTGGCTAATTTTGTAATTCATTTGGCCAAATCTTAATGACAAATCTAGCCTTTTATTAAACCCACTTAGAAGACCAATTTTGGGCCTATCTGGAAATTTTCCAGCAGCCCAACTTCCTCCATTCCATTTTTTCGCCAATTCCCAGCCCACCCCAATTATCTCCAGCAACAATAATTCCTCCAGCAGCCCACTCGTTTTTCACTTACCCCGGCCCAAACCCGTTTCTTTTATCATTTCAGCAACCCATATATCATTAATTCTAATTCCTCCAAACAACATACACCAACAGCGTACAAGAATCCAGAAATGCGTAACAGTACATGACCCCCGACCCATGCGTCTTCTTCACGCGAGAAAACCCATTCGCCGACCCAGCAACAACGATTCCAATGACCTCGCGCATGTCCGTCCCTTCCCGTCCCTCTCAAATTGGTACGATAGCAGCAGCTCGACGCGGCAAAAAAACTTTCACTTTTGTCCTTGCATCGTGAGATCAATACATGTAGCATCTCAAGAACAAGTGAATTGATCAAGTCCGTTAATCTCCCCCTTTCTCAGGAATGGGGCGAATTCCTCAGAAAAAGTTGTCTCCCCAAAAGGGTGAAAGATTTTCAATTTTGAATTTGGAATGGGCCTTATCCCTATTGGATTTTCACCCAAATTCCCCCCGAAACCTACCCTAATCCCTTTCTATAAAACACCTCTTCTTCTCCATTCTAGAAAAAAAAAATAGAGTCGAAAAGTGGGGGGGCAGATTTTTTTGGTTGGATTTTTTAGCGATTGAACGGAGAAGAACTTAAATTTTTTTAGCTAGAAATACATATTGAAAATACTTTCAGGAAAACTTAAAAGACAATAGTGTTAGTGTTTGAGGGTGATATTCTGCTCGAATTTCTCGATTGTGGTTAATGCTCGAGTTTTTGAGGTGAAGGTCGCTGCCCCTGCTCGTTTGTCTCAAACCGCTGCACACAAGAAAGTAAACTCTATTTTCAATTCCAACTTTTTTAGCCGATGTGTTGTTTCAATGATGTTGGGGTCGCTTATTGATTTATTTTTTCCTTTTCTTCTCTCGATTGTCCTTGTCCTTCTCGATTCCTACCTTATGTCATAGCCTAGCAATTGAATTAGAGTCGACGTCTTGATTAGCTGAGATTTAAGATGTGCTCTTGTAAACGTCATTGTTGGCATGAGTCTTAGACTTTTTCTTTCGAGTTAGCTACCGTGTTAAATGATTTATCTCGTTCCAATGAAGTCTCTAGTATGTATGTGATACTATTGTTTGTCTGGTATCTGGCTTCGCTGCTCCCTGTATTTACTTTAAAGATATATCATTATGCTTCATTTCGAGTTCATTTACCAGAATGACATTAAACATTCATGTTTACATTCTCATAGCCTAGTAGCATGTGAAGTTTCTTTTCTTGCTGTTGTCATGTTATTTCCTTTTCTTTATCTTTCTCTTCAAAAATGAGGCAGAATCTAGGAAGTTTCAATATCGGAGGTTGAATGTTGTTGTATCTATTGTTCATTGGATGCAACAACTTTTATTTTTTTCCCATTCTTCTTGGTTTTGTGATAGTTTTCCGGTAATAAGTTTTGCTTGAATCATGCTCATGTCGTCATCCTGTCCAAATTTCAGTTTAAAAAATGTTTGTTGTTCATAGCTCCTTGAGAAGGTGTGTCATGACTACTTTATTCTAACAAGGAGGAGCTAGGATTAGTGGGGGTTGCTGTCCAAATAATGCTTGCTTACATATCTCATCCCAATCTTGTGACCTCTGTTTGTTCGTTCTTCTTTTGTCTGCGGTATCCGTTTATGATTTTGTTTTTAAAAGTTTAAAGGAGTAGTAGAATGTCTATGTCCAAATTAATCAAGATTCCAAAATATTTAGTCAGCAATTAGAGTCCGTCCTATTTATGGCCCTTTCTCATAGTCTATTTGAAAGGGGGGTTAAATTGCTTTATTTGAGTATGTTTTGATTCGCTAAAAATATCTTGCAATGCTGTTTAAGTTTGACATGAATTATGAATTAGATAATCGTTGAATGAGCATGTTAGTATATGGTTTGGATGTTCACAGCCTTTTGAATTTCAACTTAGAATTTGTTTTCATCTTTTTTTTTGCTATCCCTGGCATATTGATTATCTTATTTTCATCATATGAGTAATTTGGACGAAGATCTTTCATTAATTTGTTATTTGCTCTATGTCACTTGTCTTTGACTAATTCTTATCATCATTTTTGTTGCATGTAAAATCTGCCCGAGTTTGCCAAGAACTCACTCCTTCCTTTGCATTTCAAGAGAGTCGTAAAGGCTCTAATTTCTTTATCGAGTCAGCCAACACAAAATCAACGAACATGTCATATTCGGAGGCGAAACACAAGCTGAAAAATAAAGATAGGTTGAAAAACAGCTTGTATATTGCGGTATACACTGATATACAGTCAAAAAATATCACAGACAGGGCAAAACGTGAAAATACAGGTGGAAAATGCGGAAATACATAGTTTAAAATAAAATTACAGGTCCGGGAGTCCGAGAATCGACGGTATACATGGTGCATAACTTGAATATACACTTGGTGTATATCATGATCAACGAAGAGGGAAAAGGGCCAGAAGCCCAATGAATTATTATTTTATTTGCAGATTTGGGATTTTGGGTCAAAGGCCCAAATTCAATATGTCTTCCCTTATCCCATTTATTTTAGGGAAAATTTTCAAAATGTCAATATTTTAGCATTTAATAGGAGTCCTTAGCCACATTTTTAATATTTATTAAAAATGTCTATATTTTCATTTGTTATGGGACTGATTATGTATTTTTTTTGTTTGTTTGAATTGGTAGAATACAATTAGGTAATAAACAGAATGGAGAAAATAAAGGAAGAGAATATTTCAAATAAAGTAAATATCCTTGAAATTAGTCAACAGTTATGTTTCATAGAGAAATCGACCAGACGCTTCTCTCCCTTATTCCTCAAACTCGAAAATCAACTTTTTGTACTCCATTGATAATACTGAATCTATTTCGAAGTGAAGTCGATTGATTTGAGTTTCTTGATGTCATTGAAGTGGATTTTGAAATATTTTGTGAGGCTTTCAGTGATATATATTTGGCACGTAATTGAAATCATCTATCTTCGACATAATCAGTGAAATACAAATTCGATCAGATATTCAAATACTCATTTTATATAAATAAATTTTGATTATCCTAGATAAGTTTATTTTGATTGATACAATAATTGAATGTATGAGTGTGTTTGGAATTTTGTTTGTTGGCCGTTTTGAATACAAAATAAAAATATAATGAATATAAATCTATTCGAATACGAAATAAGTTTGTATTCATTTGTTTTCTAAAAAAATGTAAGTTTTTCTGAATGTGATACAAAATACATTTAGATTTCTTAATATTATTTTGTATCTGATTGCTTGAATTTCAAAAAAAATTATATACATTAAATTCTTTTGTATATTGACTGTTTTGAATACAAAATATTTTGGGATACAAATTAGTGTATTTTATACAAAGTAAACATTGACTATAATATATTTTAGGAATACAAAAATATAAGATGAATATATTTCTCAATGATTGAATACAATTTTAAAAGAAATACAAATTATGTTTGTTACTATAAATGTTTACTTGATTTCATACTTGTATTGATGACATGAGATATAATTATTATTTTTGAATACAATACTTAAAGTACATACAATTCTCATTCATTGAATATACTTTTTGGCCAATACGAATTGTGGCTGTTACAATTAATGTAAATCTATGTGTATTGATGACTTGGATACAAATATTGAAAATCAATTTAGTTTTATATACAAATTTTGGATACTCATTTTTGTATACAAGTTTTGTATTCCATATATTTAACTATATTACTATAGAACTTGTATCAGATATAATTGTATTATTTTTGTTTAACAGGTTGTACCAATAAGTAATTATGTGCACACTGTGGATCATGAAGGTACAATTTTCATAGTATGCTGGAAATTTGTACGTGTAAGATATTCCAAATGGATGAAATACCATGTTCACATGCTTGAGCTATTTTAAAGGAGAAACATTTTGATCCTAGATCATATTTTTCTCATATGTACATTGCTGGTTACATACAACAATCAAATCTTCCCCTTACCTAATCAAAGCGAGTGAAATGTACTTGATTATATTGATGATGACATAATGATTCCATCAAAATATAAAAGACTTCCTGATAGTCCATCAAAGAAGCTTGATGACAAATCATACAATGAATTGTACGAGAAGAAGAACAAGAATTCATGTAGTACATGTGGGTATAAGGGGCACTATAGGCGGTCATGCAAAAATGGACCACATATTGCATAGTGAATGATGTTTATATGTTTTAAAATATAATTTTGGAAGTGTTGGATGATTTTGTATCCCTTTAGTTTTTTATCGTTACTTGTTTGAACATCTTTAACAATGAATTTAACTGAGATGTATTAGCTTAGTTATGAATTGTATCCAGAAAGAAGTAACTTTTTGAAAAAAACAAAATACAAAATTAAATTCATTTTTTTTTGGTATTCTGAATCTAAATTGTAATTCTATTTTAGTGAATATCTTGTTATCAAACAGTGTCAGTTATTATTGTATCCCTAATATCAATTAATAGTGATCACCCCATTAGAAAGGACAAAAGTTTAATACATCTCATTATCTTTTCAATCAAAATTTAACTAGTATTCCTTAGGAGATACTAAATGTCAAGAACGTCTATATATTAAGGAATCTACAAGAAATCAACAATAAAAGCATAACATTTTTTACTGCTATGTAAAGTGTTTAGAAGTTTAATTTTAGAAATGGCCAATTAGCAGATTAAAGTGCTATAAAAATTAATAGATAGTAAAAAAAAAATCAATATACCTTAATAGGATTAACAAGAAGAAAAATAATCACCGACTATTTTTATTCAATTGTTTCACTACTCTCAGTCTCTCACACACTATATGAAGCCTATTAGTCCTTGGAGGTACCTCACTGTCACTTATGGCATCGACATCCTTCTTATGTTGGCCATAGTTTCAAAGAAATGCAGCGTATTTTGATCGTAGGAATTCTACAACAAAGTGCCTGTTGGATTTCCTTCACCGTAAGACAAATATTCAACATACGCAATTAGAAAAAAACCGCAATTCATGCATCAAATATAAAGGTTAAAACAGAAAAAATCGTATCTAGCTATAAAAAGACTATATGTTGGATAAAACTAAACGAGAAAAAGAAATTCATTATAAAATATGAACTTACAAGCTCCCGTATAGTTGTGACGATATATTAGTTCCCTACATATGTTCAAATAAATTAATACACAAATGACTTAATGACTACAAATTTCATTAAACATATATAAATTCTGTTATGGATATAAATTGACTACAAAATATGCTTAAATAAATTCAAAGTCATTTGGCATACTAATTGTATTTAAAACAACAAAACTTTAAATGAATATATATATATATATATATATATATATATATATATATATAGCAACTTTCACATATAGCAAACACAAAATTTATATTTGTATGCTATAGCAAAGTTTGCATAATTGCGCTCCATAGCAAACATAAATATGTATATTTCGTTATACATATACAAAAGAAAGCAGTGGTATAATTTGTTTTGGTATACATATACAAAAAAATTAATTGTATAAAGTGAGAGAGGCGAGTGAGCGAGCGAGATCTGGGAGAGTGGCGAGCGAGATCTGGGAGAGGGGAGAGAGGGGAACGAAAATATATGTATATATACAATTTTCACGCATTTTATACATTTGCGTTTTTTGTATAAAGTGAGAGAGGCGAGTGAGACAGTGAGATCTGGGAGAGTGGCGAGCGAGATCTGGTAGAGGGGAGAGAGGGGAACGAAAATATATGTATAAATACAATTTTCTCTCGCTTTATACAAAAACAAACGCATTTTATACAATTTGCGTTTTTTGTATAGAGTGAGAGAGCGAGATCTGGGAGAGTGGCGAGCGAGATCTGGGAGAGGGGAGAGAGGGAAACGAAAATATATGTATATATACAATTTTCTCTCACTTTATACAAACACAAACGCACTTTATACACTTGCGTTTGTATAAAAAATGAGAGAGGCGAGGGAGAGAACGAGAGTGGCGAGCGAGATTCACCAGGAGAGAGGTGAAATAGCTACAGTTTGCTATGGGGTACAATTAAATCAAACTATATTTATAACATTTAATTTGAATTAATAGTTTGCTATTATATACAATTTTCCCATATATATATATATATATATACAAAACATGATACATACGTGTAAACAAAGCAATTTCGATGATGGACACAATATTTCGAATAAAAATAAAATAAGAATAGAATCTGAAATATAAAAGGACAAAAAAAGATTTATAAAAACCTGTAAAAGAGAAATAATTAAATGAATAAATATACAAAACAAGACACATAAATAGAAATAATACAATTTCGAGGATGGATACAAATATAGACATTATTTGTTAAGCAATATATTTAACTGTGACTATAATTCTGGGATGGATACATACTTTATTTTATTCAATACGAATAAAAATTATGTTATAAACGTATAACTCCATCTAAATTCAGCAATTAGAGAGTTGGATACCTCTTGTAATCCTCTTAGATTCGGTAATTAGAGAGTGATTTTGAGGTTTCAAACCCTAAACGAAATTGGTCAAACAAATTTTTTGAATGATTTAAACAAAAATAAAATCAGTAAACAAACCTAAAAATCGAATAAAGATGCATACCTTAATCCAAGGGATTGTTGTGAATATCTTTAGATATATATTTTTCAATTTCTAAAAAAAAAAACCCGGAAAGAACGAAAGAGAGAGAAGCGGGAGTTGAAAGATGAAGAAGAATTGGAAGAGGGAAATCAATGAGAGAGAAAATACTTTTTTTTAAAACGTATGAGAGAGAATGAGTTGGAAAACTGTAATTAAGGTGAGGTAAAATAGGAACTAAATTAGGATACACAATATTTTCTAAAATATTGACATTTTGACATTTTTACTAATATTTTTAAACTATAGATGTTTTTAATAATTATGTTAGAATTTTTTACTAGTTTACTAATTTTCTCTTTATTTTATTGTATTTGACTAACACTTTGATTATCTTATGGTTTAATTAAATTAAATTCCCAAGGATGGTCATTTCATTTTATTTTTCAAATTGAAGTATATATATTTTATCACTTAGTTCTTATTTTAATGTTAGTCTTGTCAACACTTAATTTATTTCCCTTTAGGAAAATCCCCCTTAGTCCTATCCCCTTAAGATAATTATAAATAAATAAATAAAAATAGTGAATAAAAAAAAAAATTACTTAGTTAAAATTTCAAAATTAGTCAAAGTGGCGACTCTGTTTCTTTTGGAAAATCGATTTCTCTTCAAACTATAAGTTTAGTCGATTTTTCGAAAACCTAGTCATTTTTCATTTTATTTATATTTTCGAGTAAAACACCTACTTCACCTCTCCATGATGATACTATTTCAGCAGTGTCTCATAATGTCTCCCCACCGCACATTAATGTTGTTCCTCCTTGTGTTGTACCTATTTCTGATCATGTTGTGCTCCATGTACCATCTGGTGATATGATATTGGATGCTAGGAGATCCACTAGGGCATCTAGACCTCCTATTTGGCAAAAGGACTATGTAGTACCTAAAGCTCATAATTGTTTGTATCCAATTGGTAATGCTTTATGTTATTCTGGACTTTCTCCTTCTTACCAATCCTTCATAGCTCACACATCCTTAGAAACTGAACCTACATCTTATGGTGAAGCTGCTAAAGATGATAGGTGGGTTGAGGCTATGAAAACCGAAATTACGTACAGCTTTGGAGGACAATAAAACATGGAAAGTTGTCACACTTCCACCTAATAAAAGGGCTATAGGTTGTAGATGGGTATTACAAGATAAAGTATCAAGCCAATGGAAACGTTGAAAGGTTCAAGACAAGGCTAGTTGCCAAGGGATATAGTCAAATAGAAGGCATCGACTACCAAGAGACCTTTTCCCCAGTTGTTAAGATGGTAACTGTGAGATCAATTCTTTCTATTGCAACATCTAAGAATTGGGACATTCATCAAATGGATGTTTATAATGCTTTTCTCCAAGGAGATTTGCATGAAGAAGTGTATATGACTCTTCCACAGGGTTTTGCATGTCCAGATAAGGCAGGGAAGACATGCAAATTGCTGAAGTCTTTATATGGACTCAAACAGGCTTCGAGGCAATGGAACATCAAGCTGACTACTGCTCTCATTAAATCCGGTTTCTCTCAGAGTCACTTCGACTATTCTCTTTTTACAAGAAAGGGTGATTGCCACATTGTAGTGGTTCTTGTATAAATAGATGATTTACTCATCACTGGCAGTCATGGTGGCCTTATTTAGGAGACCAAGGATTGCTTGCAGTGTGCTTTCAAGATCAAAGATCTTGGTCCCCTCAAATATTTTTTAGGTATTGAATTTGATAGAAACAAAGATGGTATTCTCATGCATCAACGCAAATATGCTTCGGAACTGATTGCAGATGTTGGTTTATCAGAATGTAAGCCTGTCTTAGCTCCTCTTGAATTGAACCATAAACTCACATCTGTTGAGTTTGATGTCCATGTTGGTTCCTCAGAAGATTCTTTGTTACCTGATCCTACCAGTTATCAAAGACTTCTTGGTCGACTGTTATACATTACTATGACCAGACCAGATATTTCATATGTTGTCCAGAACCTGAGTCAGTATATGCACTCTCCCAAGTTGTCCCACATGGAAGCTGCTCTTAGGGTGGTGAGGTACTTAAAGTCAGCTCCTGGGCTTGGTATTTTGTTATCTTCCCAGGCAGGGTCTACGATTCAGGCCTTTTGTGATGCAGACTGGGGGATTGCCCAAACTCCAGAAGGTCCATTATTAGGTATCTGATCAAGTTTTGTGATTCTCCTATTTCAGGAAAATAAAAAAAATAGTCCACAGTCTCTAGGAGCTCGGCGGAGGCAGAGTACAAGAGTCTAGCCTCCACTATTGCTGAACTAGTCTGGTTAGTTGGTTTATTCAAAGAACTTGGGGTCACTGTTTCATTGCATATTCCTCTTCATTGTGACAGCAAGTCGGTCATCCAGATCGCTGTGAATCCTGTTTTTCATGAGTGCACCAAGCACATTGATATAAATTGTCATTTCATTCAGGAGAAATTGCAACTTGGCCTCATTAAGACATTGTATCTTGCTTCTGATCAACAACCTGCTGATCTGCTCACCAAGGGTCTTACTTGTCTTCAACATCAGTTTCTTTTATCCAAGCTAGGCATGAAGAATATCTTCATTGCACCTAGCTTGAGGGGGATGTAAAAGTATTAGATAGATGTGCCAAGGTGCCTTAGTTCTGTACAGGGCCACTTTGTAATTAGCTAATCTTATGTGGTTAGTTAGTTAGACGTTTAACAGTTGTCATAAGTCGGTTAGATTACTATATGAAGCATATGGTAATTAGCTACTGAAGTAACAGATTCAATTCATTTTGTATAAACAAGCAATTAACTGCTCCTCTCATTTTTCTCTTAATCTAATCTTCAAGCTTCCATGGAATCTGTGTTGGATGTGTGTCTTTGCACAAATATCTGAAACTTTACAGACATGCATTAGCAAAATTGTTTTTGTCCACTAGCGATCGAACTTCACAATTCTTTCTGGAGATACAGCATTGATCGATTGGTTCTTTGATCAATTCAAGCTCTTTTCAATTTGGTATGAACCAAAATATTTTTTGAAAAATGTTTTTCAATATTCTCATGTTTGATTGGCTTAAAAATTTTGGAAAATATTTTTCAAATCAAGTCATTTTCCTCAAATTTAAGGAAAGTAATTTTCCTTTAATAATTAAAGAAAACGTTTTCCAAAACTTTACTTCATCCTTAAGTTACAATATTTTTTTTCTTACCCTACCTCGTACCCATTACTCAACCCTCCCCATCCAAGAAATAAATTATATTTTAAATTTTCTTATTTTTAAAATTTCAAATATTTTTTAACCTTACCCCGAACC
>JAJOOO010018013.1:0-13472 GCA_029582685.1 Solanum piurae
GTTTGTCCGCCGAAAGTTATGGTGCAGCAAAAGTTCAGGGGTGCAAACAGAGGCGATCAAATATACTTTTGACGAGTCGCCGAGTACTTTCGGCGACCTCAAGCTTCTAGCCGAAAGTTACAGAATCAAACAACACATATAGCTTGAAATTTAAGGCAATAAAGGGTGATTTGGCGAACAACCGAGTGGTTCGACGAGCTCAACACAGCCCGCCAAACGACCCAACGTGCCTATTTTCAATCCACCTTCTCAAATTCAACCCCGCAACCCCCGTAAATAAAATCAAAATATGCAATAGCTAAATTAGGCTCAGACCCATAGCACCCATCACCCCGGAATACTAAGACTTCTTTCAGTTTTACCAAATTTGGCCATTTGACGACAATTGCCCTTAAGAAGGGTGTCACCCGTTCTATCATTGAGAAATATACGTCAATTAGCGCAAACACGGGAAACTTAGACTTCACCCAACCAATCTAAACAATACGCAAGCACAACCTCATAAAATTTCATTCATCTAAAAGCACAAATTGACAGGCATTTGACAATCAAAACAATACGGGGAAGATTATTAACTTAAAATTGGCATTTAAACAATATAATCCTATCAGAGAGGCCCAAACCACGACAAGATGATATGATCATTGCAAATGAGTACCAAATTTTTGAAAGTAAACTCGGGATTTGGAAACCAACCTGAGATGCCGATTAAAATAGGATTGAAATGCTAGGTGGCAAAGAAATCCTAGTTCCGAGCACCAATCAACAACCAAAATACTTATTGAAAGCAAGATTATTAAAAATACTAACTTGGTGTGAGTTTGTGAAGTTTAAAAGTGAGGGAAAGTGAAGAGTTTGAAACTTTAAAACCTTTGGCCATATATAACCGCCTAGTTCGCGTCTATTCGGTGACATTAGTCGCGTCCGCCGATCCACTCGGCAACGCGCTGAGTGGTCACTTACCCTGCCGATTTCTACAGGACCTTCATTTTCTTGGGGTCAAGACGGCGGTCTTAATCGTAGACGCCGACTTGCCAAACTGCTCCTGAGCTCACCGAATTTTACAGGCTCTGAGTTAAATTTGTGTTGATCTACACGGCGGATCAAATCGGGCACGCTGACCTCTTCGGCGATACATCGACTGGACCATTTGCTCGCCAATCTTTGTATATCACAAGACATTAATATCAAGTCAAAAAGATAAATCAGGGGAGTATTTGACTATGAGGTCGCACTCATTTATTTTTTATTATTTTGCATGTTGATCCTACTCTCACACATTTCTCATATTTTTTCAGGAAAACCATCCCCGACAAAAGTCGGGGATGGTCATAACAATTTGTGGTTCTTGTAGATAGTTGGAAGAAGACACAGTGCCAAGAGACATTCAACAAAAGAATATACAACAACAAGTGGTTACTGTATAAATTGGAAGGCCACATTCAACAGGCAGTACAAAGGTCGACAGGTAAGAGGATACAAGGAATCGCTCCGAGTTTGTCTAAATTTAAAAATATTTTATGCCTTATCTGAACGAACTACGCGAACCTGATTCTCATTTCAATGAGATACGTAGGCATCCCTTATTGGGTTCGATATTATTTTTTCCAAAAGTAAAAAAAATAAAAATAAATAGTTTGTGCATATTTTCAAAGGCATATATGCACGAACTACGTGAACTTGATTCTCATATCGGTGAGATACGTAGGCATCCCTTCTTGGGTTCGATATTCATTCTTTTAAATTCAAATGAAAAAAATAAAAAATAAAAAAGTCAAATAGTTTGTGCATATTTTCAAAGACATATCTGCACGAACTACAGGAACCTGATTCTCATCTCGGTGAGATACGTAGGCAGCCCTTCTTGGGTTCGATATTCATTCTTTTAAATTCAAAAAAAAAGTCAAATAGTTTGTCCATATTTTCAAAGACATATATGCACGAACTACGTGAACCTGATTCTCATATCGGTGAGATACGTAAGCAGCCGTTCTTGGGTTCGATATTCATTCTTTTAAATTCAAATGAAAAAAATAAAAAATAAAAAGTCAAATAGTTTGTGCATATTTTCAAAAACATATTTGCACGAACTACACGAACCTGATTCTCATCTCGATGAGATACGTAGGCAACCCTTCTTGGGCTCGGTATTCATTCTTTTAAATTCAAAAAAAAAGTCAAATAGTTTGTGCATATTTTCAAAGACATATTTGCATGAACTACGCACACCTGATTCTCATCTTGATGAGATACGTAGGCAGCCCTTCTTGGGTTCGGTATTCATTCTTTTAAAAAAAAACATTGTGTACATATTATAAGAGGCATATCTTCAGCCCAAATGGGACCAATGCAGTTAGGAGCATATAAAAATATTTGATATGATAGAGAGGAATGACTTTATGGTAAACTATAGACTCTTTTAGTACCTCTTATTTGTACATTTGTGATGTTTGAAAATTCTCTTGCAGGCATTCAAGATAAGAATAAAATCAACCTCATGGTTTCATGTGCATGGTGTAGAGAGCTTTTAGATCAAAATTTAATTGCATTGCACTGTTGATCTAAAATTTGGCCTGAATGTTTTTCGAGGCGAAATCCTGAGTAATGTTTGGTCTGGGAAAGGATTGTAGGCTTTTTTTTTTAACTGATTGTGTGTTTCAAAGCCTACCAAATGACATTAATCCCTAGTGTTTCCCATTTTGAGCTTGAAACATTTTCTTTCGACAGCCACATCCTAGCCATTACCCTTCTGAGTGCTTACATACACTATCCCTCTTTTGGCCCAACCTTCTTGAGCGAACCAAAGATGTGCAAATTATAAGTGAAGATCAGAGTCTGAAGTTTCCAAAGGCAAATGATATTGAGTCTCCCAAAGTCAAAGAAGAAAAACCGACTTCTAGAGAAAGAAAAAGAAGGTCAGAAAGAAAGAAAAAAGTTTGATAGAAATAAAGAAAAACAAAAGCACACCTAAAAGGTAAATGAAAGACGAGAGGAAATACTCCAACAAAAGAGGAGGAAACTTCAAAAGAAAGGGGTGAAAAAAGGAAAAAACTCCAAGAAATAAGGACTCAAAAGAAGTCAAAACAAAATAAAAGGGTGAAAAAAGGGAAAAACTCCAACAAATGAGAATTCAAAAGAAGTCGAAAATGGGGGACAATGAAGAGGATTAGACGTCAAAGTTGTATCAATCATCAAAATCACAAATTCAATGTGATGCTCAAGAAGGAATTAAGTCACTCTTATCCTAAATATATATCATATTCATCCCTAAGCCTACGTTACAAGCCAATGACAAGCCCTACATGATCTCATTTCAAATGTTCTCACATTAGTGGAGATTTACATAAGGGTCAAGCATATGGTATCACAGTTGCATGCACTGAGCATTCTTGTGACTGTGAGCGCACTTTGAAAAAATGTCCTCAAATCAAACGTTTCAAATATGTGTGAAATAGGACCTGTATTTGTCGTGAGGGCACTTGAAACATGAGGATTGGTACAATTCAAAACTTTGTTTGAAGTAAGATGAACAAATCTTGTTAATACTTAAGTATGTTTGAGTTACCACTTGAAGTTGTAGGAGTTACCTTGAATTCAATCTTAGTTAGAAAAAAAAAAGAAAAAAAAAAGAGATTTACATGCGATCCTGACTCATGGTACCAATTGTAGTCAAGACTTGACTATCGCTTCACATTTTTTATTCTTCAAAAAAAAAAGGTGAGCAAGCACCAATACTATAATATTTTTCAAAACTTATTTTATTTTAGATATTTTCCTTTAAAAAGAAGAAGAAAGAATTCACATTTTCTTTTTGGGTTGTCTGTTGTAAAACGCGACATTAGGCTGACCTCGTAAGTGTGAGACGCCTATTTTACTTCATTCGGTAGTCCGTCCCAAAAATGTGACTTTCTTTTGTCTATAGTCTCTGAATATCACAAGGAATATAATATTCCTATTTCATCATGTTCATATTGTACATTTTCTACTGATGATCTTGTCTCAAATTCTTTGTAGCATTCATCATCTACAGGATTGGAACTACATTTGACCAAATCTCTGGCTCAACAGGATATGTAGGCACCACGACGACTCGGTCATATACCCAGTGTGATTTTCTTTTCTCCTTGTAATAAAAATTGAGACAATTTTTTTGAGAATGTCTCAAAAATTCACAATAAAGGTGCTATCTCCAGCAAGTCTAGATTGGAGATCATTTTGAGATTTGTCAAAAGTTCTAACTGGGACAGAATTTTTGAGGTCTGAGGAAGACCTCAAAAATTCCAACAAGTACTGTCAGAAGCTTGATAGTCAACTTCAAATGATCCATTATCGCTTGAAGTTCAAAGTCGACTTGCAAATCTCCAGCATTTTCATGTCGAGCAAGCATCTCCTCGTACAAATCTCCAATAAGACATGAGTTACAATGAACACAAAATGTTCAAAAGCAAATGATGATTGCTCACTTGTGTCAAAGTGATCAGGCACTGTGTACACATTCTCTTGTGAATCTTTCCTTAAAGTTCCTTGATTAAGTTGCTAGCTCAAGCAACATTGTGTCTACTGATCGTTCCTTTTCAAATACAGGGACAGATGAAAGCATATATATGATGACATTTTCAAAACACACGAGTCATCCACCTCATTACATTGGACAATTATCGAGTCATCCACCTCGTTACAGTGGAGAATCATCGAGTCATCCACCTCGTTATAGTAGACAATCATTGAGTCATCTACCTCGTTACAGTTGGAAAATCGAGTCAACCACCTCGTTACAATGGACAATCATCGAGCCACCACCTTGTTACAGTTGGACAATCATCGAGTCATCCACCTCGTTACAATGAACAATTATCGAGCCATCCACCTCGTTATAGTGGACAATCATCGAGCCATTCATCATTGGATTTTTCATTTGCCGAAAAGGCTATTGAATTTTTCATTTCCCGATAGGATCATCGCATTTTTCATTTGCCAAGAGGGCCATTGCATTTTTCATTTTCCAAGAAGGCCATTGCATTTTCATTCGCCGAAAAGTCCATTGCATTTAAGTCGCATCTATTCGGAGGTGAAGGATGTGCACCTTATCTATTCCACGTTCAAGTCAGATGAGAGTTGCGTTGAAAGATATTTGCATTTAAGTCGCATATATTCGGAGGTGAAGGATGTACACCATATCTATTCCACATTCAAGTCGGAGGATACTTGCGTTGAAAGATGTTTGCATTTAAGTCGCATCTATTCGGAGGTGAAAGATGTGCACCCTATCGATTCCGTGTTCAAGTCGGAGGAGACTTGCATTGAAATATATTTGCATTTAAGTTGCATATATTCGGAAGTGAAGGATATGCACCCTATCTATTCTGCATTCAAGTCGGAGGAGACTTGAGTTGAAAGATATTTGCATTTAAGTTGCATCTATTCGGAGGTGAATGATGTGCACCTTATCTATTCAGCGTTCAAGTCGACGGAGACTTGAGTTGAATGAATTTTGCATTTAAGTCGCATCTTTTCGTATGTGCACCGTATCTATTTCACGTTGAAGTCGGAGGAGGCTGGAGTTGAAGGATATACATTCAGATCCTACCGATGGATCATTTTCATTCGTCCTACCGATGGACATGCATTTAGATCCTACCGATGGATCATTTTCATTCATCCTACCGATGGACATGCATTTAGATCCTACCGATAGATCTTCTTCATTCGTCCTACCGATGGACATACATTCAGATCCTACCGATGGACATACATTCAGATCCTACCGATGGATAATTTTATTTCGTCCTACCGATGGACATGCATTTATATCCTATCGATGGATCATCTTCATTCGTCCTACCGATGGACATGTATTTATATCCTACCGATGGATCATCTTCATTCGTCGTATCGTAAGAGATGCTACCTTTTTTCTTCTAGTTCTGTCTCTACTAATGAGTTTTATCTTTGTTTTTTTTTTTTGAGAACATCCAAGAGGATGCATTCTCAATTAAGCCATAGGTGTGGACTATGTCAACACAGATGCAACACAACGTGGAACCTTTTGGAAGCAAATTGAGGATCAAATTCTACCACAGTCCAACCACACTTTTATATGAAGGTCATGCTTTCGGCCAAAATCGGGTTTGTCAATTTTCATTGTCCATGATTTCTTTCATCAATCATATCCAACGAAATGGACAGTTATTGACACCCAATTTTGGCATAACATTTTTAAAATTCGTAACTTTTAAGTTTCATTTATTCAACAGTTCAAAATACATTTTTTATAATTTTATATAAGTTTATCGATATCTATCCTTATTTGTCAAAATTTCAGGATTTTTTATCAGTTATTTTTAATTACATTATTTTTTGTCCCAATCGGCTGACTACGTTCAAGTATTTGTTTATTTTGATTAAATCGTTATTTCTGTTAATTACATTTTTTACATGTCATTAGTTACGTTCATTACAGTTTTTAATATTCATTTTATTCGTTACATTTGTTAATATTTATTTTGATATCTTACACAGTCTAGAAATTCATTCAAATATGGATAAGATTGCATACACATATATTTTATTAATCGATGGTTTTGGCCCACGATTTTAAGATAAGGATATTGTACTATTGGTATTTTCAATTACCTATTTAAAGAATAGCTTGATCATTAAGTTAAAGGGTGGTTAAATATTTTTAGACTAGGGTTGAGAATTTTCAAATTTTTATTCATAAAGGGGTTTCATATTTTTATTAATTTTCAGATCACCACCACCCCGGATTCCGGCCAAGCTCCGACAACCCAAAACCCATTCATTGTTCTCCTTTTTCCGGCGAAATCCCACCAGCACTGACTAACCCAGCGTTTTCTGACCCCCAAACCCATTCACTTTTCTTCTCCAGCAAAATCCAACCGGAGAACCACCATCGCTCCACCATTTTCTCCAATAAACTCCATTTTTCTATTTTTCTCCATAGCTACTGGTAGCAGTAGCAAACAAACCACCACCGATTGGAGCACAACCAGCAAAACAACCCCAAATGACTCCTATTCGAGTCACCAAACCAGTCTGCTGCCCAACTTTTTCTTCCTTCATCACTATTTCGAGCAACCAACAACTCCACCACCATCGGAGTTACAAGACCACTGAAACCTCACCGAAACATAACCAAAAACCAACCCTCAACACCCCGACCCAAACCACAGCTAACCAAGCTCCAACGTTGCAACAACAACAATCAAAAACCCAATCAGAAAACGACCACCCAACTCCAAAACAACTTCCAAATACCGGCCTGAAACCAGCATGCCATTGAGCTCGAACCTCACAACCAGATCCCGAAATCTCATCACTACCAGACTAGAATCGCAACAGTTCCAAACGACCCCTCTTCTCTCTTCCCCTTCATGGTTTTCTTCCCTTTTTAGGTGTTTCGATGCAATATCAACGAGCTCCGAGCTCTTGAGCCAACGACAACAGTCACAAGCCACCTTCGCCATCACTATGCCGCGAGCCACCAGACCTCACACCAAACAGCAGCGACACTAACAAGCTCCCAAACAGCAACTCAGGTGACCCTTTTTCTTTTTCATTTTTTTTTTCTTTAAAAATATATTTGTGTATAGCTTCAGCTGTTTGATGGTATTATTGCTAACATTGTCATTACTTGTTTGATTGTACCGACTCTTTTGGATATTATTTTTTATACAATGTGTGAGATTATTCTATTGTTGTTCCTATTTTGAGTATTGTTTTCTACTGACTTGTTATTACTTATTTTGATATTTCTATATTATTCTATTTGAATGTGTGCAGTTTTTTAAATATTTTTACTACCAGTTTTTAGTTTAGTTGTTTATTTCAATTTTTCTTCATTAATTTTCAGCACTCGTAAGTTGTATATTTATTTTTTGCAAATGTTGAAAGTTCTCCAGTAGCTTCTTCTTGATTTTGTAATGAAATGTGATGCTATTTTGATTTTTTTTTTACATTCAATTATTAAGGATGTCATGAAACTTTGCTCTTAGAGTTTATTCATAGAGTTTGTTTTTGTTTTTTATTATTTAGTTGTTATTGTTGCTAGTATAAATTGGAATTTTAAAATTGGCCAATGAAAAAATCTCTCCGTCGGTTTTCGAGGCCTTTCCAATATTAAAAGACGAAAATTTAGTTTAAGTTCATATATTTTGTATGTTAAAATGACCGATGAAGAAATTATCATCGATTTTCAAGGCTTCTCATTCTAATAAGGTGGATTTTTATTTTTAAGTTATTATTTAATTCATTTATTTTTGTTCATATTTATTTAGTACTAACACTTTTATTGTGTCTTTATAGGTACCCTGCTTCCCATTGAAGCTATTCGAATAAAGTTCAAATTATATTTTTTATTCATTATTTTGTATATATTGAATGTTAGGCAAACCTTAGGTCGTTTCTTATATTATTGTTTTATTTTTTACTTGTGTATATCACATATTTGTTTACTTGTATATTGTTTTATCTCCTCCTCAATTTGAAAAAAATGAATTCAGTCGGGACCTACAGTTGTGGATTTCGAAGGATGCCTAACACCTTCCCTTTGAAATAACTTGAACCCCTTACGTAGAATCTATTGGTTTCGTAGACATTTTTTTATTAATTAATTAATTGGTTTTCTAGTTTTTCCTAAAATTAGGTGGTGGCTCCTTTAAAACCCGTTTATTCTATAAATTCTTTTAAAATTGAGTTAATTGATCATTTTTGAGTCATCACGACGTTTCACCCTATTTGAATAGAGTGGGGATATAAACACCCGTCTTTATTTTTGTCTCCACCATACCCACTATTCCTGCATTTATTTTTTTGCAAAGGATCTTCACCTCCTTTTGCTTATTCAGCCCGTTGAGGCCTCTCACATTCCATATTAGAAAACTATCCATTTGGTGGATCTGTTCCACTCATGCACCCTTGTTTACTTTGTGAACCCATCCCATATTTATCCTCTCTATCAAGTATTTGGAAACCATTCCCTGTTTTCGGCCCTTCTATTTTTTCTTTGTATTGCACCCTTGCAGTCTTCTTTGGTTTCATCCAAATAGGTTGATTTTCTGTTGTTCCTACGTTCTGTATCCCTTTATCAGGTCTTTGATAAATTATTTGATAAGGCCCCCTTCCCCTCCAGAAGAACCTTGTATTCCTTCCGTGATCTTTGTTGTTCCTGTTCCCTTTGTACCTTCCTTTTCTCCCTGTGAATTAATGGTCTTCGGCATACTTTTCTTCTTCCTACACTCCTCTTCCCCATGTCCATGTTTCTGGCATAATTTGCATAAAATTGGTTTCCATTCATACTGAACCTTTTGTTCAATTAGATTACCTCTATCATTCATAAAACACACCTTCTCTAGTAATATCGTATCCATCCCTACCTCGATAGCAATCTAGCAAAATTAAGCCTTGTTTTCTTCTCTGTATTATGATCAGCCATCAGTGGTTTTCCCACTAAACTTCCTATTTTACTCAGCCCCTTCGCACTCCAGAATTTAAAATCTAAGCTAGGAAACTTCACCTAAATGGGAACCGTATATAGTTCCTGTCTGGTGAATTCCATTTTTGGTGTCCAGGCCTTCACAATGAAGGGCTTACTATCAAAATGGTAGATACCCCCTGCAACACCTCATTTTTTCCAATAGCATAATCAAACCTCACTAACACAATCCCATTCTTCAACATGGAAACTTTATTAATACCATGTTTCATCCATAGTCTTTGTATGAATCCTTTTAGTACTTCATAGGGAGGGTGAGCCCCTATGACATAGCACACAACTGAGTTCTTCCCGTACACAATTTCATATGAGATGTCCTCGAGCTCAATTTCACACACTGGTTCATCCCCATGCATTTTAGGCTCAAAAAAATCAAGCTTAAACCCAGCATTCGCCATTTTACCGATATCGAAATTTTCCCAGCCGGACCCTTGAATGTTCATCTCGGCTTCAGCTTCCTTGCGCTGCTACTAGGTCTCCCAGTTACTGTTTCATTGAAATCCTGTAGTGTGGTCCTTGCTTTGTTCCCTCTTGTTCCTGTTGACCCAAGTCCAGTTGGTGTTGATTCACTCACTATCGCCTTTGATTCCTCCAGATTTTCTAGATCCCATAGTTGATTTCCTTCTAATATAGGTGATTCTTATAATTGCTTCCTTAAATTGGTAGAGGACTGGACGCCTCCATCTACTACTCCACTCTATGTACCTTTCTTCTTTTGTTGCCCCATACTCTTCACAGATTCTAGAGCTTATTGTGATTTCAGGGATGGCATCCGTACTCTCTTTCCCATGGAAGGCGCACCTTAGCTAAGTTGTGCCGAGAGAGAATTCATGACCTACGCCTTTTTTTTTATCATTGTCTTGATCTTGTTGTTGTGTTATTTGAACTTGTGCAATGTGATGTGTTAAAATAAATTTTAAGAAAATACAAAGTAAGGGAGGGGTAAATGGAGAGTCCAGAGTCAAAATGATCACTTATTTTTCTCCAAAATGCATAAAGAGTCACTCAATTTTTCATTTAATCAAAAGGGACACTTTGATCCCTGTGCAGTGACATATGTTTCTGAATTAATTGCCGTTAACATCGTAAAATACATGCTCATCTCACTGCACAATCAGCGAGATATATTTTGCGATTTTATTTTTTTAATTCTCACTGCCAAGGCAGCGAGTTTGACACTATTTTTTAAAAAAAATGATCGCTTTTGAGTACTTGATCATTCTTGCAACTTTTCAATCTTGATCATTTCCATGTTCATTAACTTATAACTATACTAAAGTTTTCTTCTTTACTCTACTTTGCAGGATAAAGAAATGAAGTGTATTGAATTGATTCAAAAATTGTCTTTGCCAAGTGGCTTTGTTAAAGTTCCAAGTGCTTCTTTAATCTCATATGTTCCTTAGAGTCCAATTGGTGTGTTGGATGCAGCATGTTTAAGTTACAGAACTTATGGTAGGAGAGAGCAAAATACACCTTATGAAGTGGATACTTGCACTTTGTTTGGATGGTTGTTATGTATTGTTACCTAATGTATTGTATTGTATTGTATTATTTTAATAAATGTAATATTTGGATAGACTGTATCTTTCTCTGCTATTACATTAGGTCACATATCCATATATTGAATGATAAACCTATAAGAAAAATAGGGTACGTGGTAGAGCTACTATGAAAAGGTAGGATAAAAGATGAAATATAATTATTAAATAATAAATCATATATCATATATATATATATAAGAGAACCCTACGCCTGCCTATGTGGCGCCACCACAAATCAGGATTTCCTTTTAATTTATTTATTTCCAAAATTAGTCTTCCCTTTCATAAAAAAGTTGTGATTTTTATGAAAACTTGCGACTTTTACGAAGAGTTGTGACTTTTTTTAAGAGTTGCAGCTTTTATGAAGAGTTGCGACTTTTATGAAAAGTTGCGACTTCTATGAAAAGTTATGACTTTTTCAAAGAGTTGTGACCTTTCCGATAAGACACAATAAACATTTATTCACACTACCTTTGTTGTCTATAAATAGAGGAATTTCCTCTCATTTTAAAACAACAAAAATTCTGAACTTTTTCTTCTTCTTCTGCACAATTAAATATTTGTGTACTTTGCTCCTGTTGGGTGACTCACTGACACCATTGTTTTTGTATCAATACACTGGTGAATAAAATCGTTCTATCCTGAGAGGAACTATTCTTTTAAACCTGGGGTACTAGAGGGGAATAATTTCCTTAAGGGAACAATGTGCATTCAGTGGACTCGATTTTTTCCTTTCTGTTTCATTCTATTGTTACAGATCCTGGTATGTTTTCTACAGTCATTAATTTATGTTTATGTTATTAATTGTTGTTTTTGAGTACATATTTTAAACTTTGTTGTTTATGTTTATGTTTTTTATCATTATGTTGAAGTAAAAATATGTTAATCAAGAGTTTGATGTAATCATTAGACTATTGGTGTCATGTAGATTAAAATACTTAAACTTATAAAATAAATGACTTTGATCTATATAGAGTTTTCAGTGGCTAAAAGATCCATGGGATGTCCAAGAAGGGACTTTTGAGTGTTCAGAAGTTATGGTGGTTCCACACTACGTTAAAGTTTTAGTTATTCAACTTTCTATCTTATCGAGGTATTCAATCGATTAGTGACATCCAAAAAATAAAGGAATGTAGTGGGATGGTAAGTATTGTACTCAACCTTAATTAAAAGTTTGGGGTTCAAATGTTGGATTGGAGTCAATGAATTACCCCTCAAAGCAGGATGAATCCATATTAATCAAATATTAAAGAAATAATTATCTCCTTATAAACATTATATTAAAAGTCGCAATTTTTTTTTAACTATATTGATCGAAACATAAACAACAAAATATGTCTTTTGGCTACCAAAGTAGTGTCATCGACTGCGAATGATTTTGAAAAAGGGACTTGCCAAGACATCATTTAATCCAAATTATTTGAGCGACGTACGTTATTTCATTGAACTCCAAGAGATGTGTTTTTAAATTTTAATTAATTTATCAAGTACACAACTAATTATATAAGATGTATAATATTTAGATTATGTATATAGAGGCCTTGAATAGGAGAAAAACTCTCACAATTGATGGATAATATGTTTGTACCATTTTTTGAAAATACAAATATAGACAATGAAACAATTACATATTTTTTTAGACTTTGGTGATGAATAACTACAGTAAAATGAATAATTAATAACAAAATTCATAAACACTTAGAATCAAATCTTTTTGGTTTTAAGATTAAAAAATAATTTCATTTCATCTTTGGATAAATATTCTTGACAATTTATCGTAGGGTTGTACCCACTCGAAAATAATTATATTATCAATTGTTCAGAAGTAGATTATTGATGAGGTTCACCACCGCGGTAAGCGCGGACAATTTACCTAGTAATAAATAAATGAGAAGAAAATATTAAGGTAACGATACAATCACCCCAAATTGATCATTACATAAAATGGGTCTTTTCGTTATTACATAACGATGGATTTAAATGATACGATATAATAAAATTTAAGTAACAATCAAAACAAACATTGTTTTTAAGGTAACGATACAATCACCCCAAATTGATCATTACATAAAATGGGTCTTTTCGTTATTACATAACGATGGATTTAAATGATACGATATAATAAAATTTAAGTAACAATCAAAACAAACATTGTTTTTAAGGTAACGATACAATCACCCCAAATTGATCATTACATAAAATGGGTCTTTTCGTTATTACATAACGATGGATTTAAATGATACGATATAATAAAATTTAAGTAACAATCAAAACAAACATTGTTTTTAAGGTAACGATACAATCACCCCAAATTGATCATTACATAAAATGGGTCTTTTCGTTATTACATAACGATGGATTTAAATGATACGATATAATAAAATTTAAGTAACAATCAAAACAAACATTGTTTTTAA
>JAJOOO010018014.1:0-13660 GCA_029582685.1 Solanum piurae
ATGTTTAATGGTAGAAATCATCAAAAACTAACCTTCATAATGCTAGAACTCCATAGGAACTCTCTCTTAAGCTTTCTCTCTGGTTTGGAACTGAAATGAAATGTTTTCATGGCTTAAAACGTTAAATAAACCGACATACCATATTTTTCACCCGACCCCCGGATTCTGCCCCGGCAGTCCTTAGTAAAACCCTCATAACTTTTTACTCTGATGTCGGTTTGATACGGGGTTTTGTGCGTTGCAAACTAGACTCGTAGACCTTCGATTTAATGTGTAATAGGCCTTATAACTCTTTATATATTGGGAGAAAACATCCAATTCGTTTGACCCAAATTTCAGAGAAATCTTTAAAAAGGAACTTACGAAAACTTTCGCCAACTTTTATTTTTCCACTTGCTTAACTTCAAAACTTGAGATACAACCCTTGAACACTTAAAATATGACATACCACATTATTTTTAATTTATTACTCACCCTCTTTGTCTTTCCACGAATGTACGAATTAATTTAGACGTTTAGAAAAGTCGGGGTGTTACATTTATGGTTCCGGTGTTCTTATTGATGGTTTATATAGATTGAAACTCTATAATAATTTTTCTGAATCCCTTCTTACTGCTCATCAAAATGTTGGAATTAAACGTAGTTCACTAAATGAAAGTTTTGCTTATTTTTGGCATAAACGTTTGGGTCATGTATCCAAAGAACGATTAAAAAGATTAGTAAAGAATGAAATTCTTCCAAATTTGAATTTTGCTGATCTTGATATATGTTTGGACTGCATTAAAGGAAAGCAAACCAAACATACCAAGAAAGGTGCCACAAGGAGCACTCAGCTTCTTGAAATTATACACACTGATATTTCTAGACCCTTTAATGTTCCATCTTTAGGTGGAGAAAAATATTTTATCACCTTTATCGATGACTTTTCACGTTATGAAATTATCTATTTGTTGAAAGAAAAATCTCAAGTGGCGGACGCTCTCAAAGTGTACGTTAATGAGGTTGAAAGACAATTAGATAGGAAATTGGAAATCATTAGGTCAGATAGAGGTGGTGAATATTATGGAAAGTATAACGAATCAGGACAATGTTCATGTCCATTTGCAAAATTTCTCGAAGAGCATGGCATATATGCACAATATATTATGCCAGGACCACCTCAACAAAATGGTGTTGTAGAAAGGCGTAATCGAACACGTATGGATATGGTTAGGACTATTATGAGTAATTACACATTACCCAAATCATTGTGGATGTATGCTCTTAAAACTACTGTATATTTATTAAACAGGATTCCTAGTAAGGTAGTTCGAAAGACCCCTTTCGAACTGTGGACTGAAAGGAAGCCTAGTTTAAGACACCTGCATGTTTGGGGTTGTCAAGCGGAAGCTAGAGTTTATAATCCACATGAAAATAAATTAGATTCTCAAACGGTAACTGGTTACTTTATTGGTTATCCAGAGAAATCTAAAGGGTATAGGTTTTACTGTCCAAAACGTAGTTCGAGAATTGTTGAAACCGGTAAAGCGAAATTCATTGAGAATGATGAAGTTAGTGGGAGTGTTGAATGACAAAGTGTGGAAATTAATGAGGTAAGGGTAAATATTCCATTGCCCATGAATGGTACTACTTCCACACCAGTAACAAATGTTGTTCCTCTTGTTGAAGAACAATTTAACAATATTTGGGTGAAACACTTTAAGAAGGAACTAACTCACAAGTATCTGACGCAAATGAACCACAAACAGTGCAATTAAGAAAATATCAAAGAGAGAGAAAATCGGCCATTTCAGATGATTATGTGATTTATTTGCAAGAGAGATTTTGACATTGAAATTAATAAAGATTCGATTTAATTTTCACAGGCCATAGAAAGCACTGAGTCTGATAAATGGATTGATTCCATGAATGAAGAGTTAAAATCCATGGAATACAACAAAGTTTGGGATCTCGTTCAATTACCAGAAAGTTCTAAAAGAATCGGGTGTAGATAGGTCTTCAAGACCAAACATGATTCAAATGGAATGATATAAAGTCAGACTTGTTGCCAAGGGATACACTAAAAAAGGAGGCATTGATTTTAAAGAGACCTTTTCACCGTTCTCAAAGAAAGAGTAATTAAAAATTGTTTTGGTTTTGGTAACTCATTATGATTTAGAGTTACATTAAATGGATGTGAAAACTGTCTTTTTTAATGGAGACTTTGAGGAGGATGTTTATATGGGTTCCAAAATTAAAGGAAAATAGAAAATGGTGTGTAAGCTAAAGAAGTCAATATATGGACTCAAAGATCTTTTGGATTTAAGGAGATTACCGTTGATCGGTGTATATATCGAAAGATCAGTGGGAGTAAGTTTATATTTTTAGTCTTGTATGTTTATGAAATTTTACTTGCTGCTAATGATTTAGGCATAAAGCGTGAGACGAAAGACTTTCTCTCTATGAACTTTGAAATGGAAGATATGGGTGAGGCATCCTATGTGATAGGGATAGAAATATTCCGTGATAGATTACAAGGATTATTTAGACTGTCTCAAAAAGGTTATATCGAAAGAGTTCTAGAGAGATTTAACATGACCAATTGTTTAGCGGGAATAGTTCCTATAAAAAAAAGGAGACACATTTAATCTCTTGCAACACCCAAAGAATGATGTAGAATGAAAAGAAATGAAAACAATTCTTTAATCTTCTATTGTTGGAAGTTTGATGTATGTTCAAACTTGCACAATACCGCATTAGTTTTGCTGTCAGAATGTTATGAAGATATCAAAGTAACCCTGTAATTGATAACTGGAAAGTTGTAAAGAAAGTTTATGGCAAGTTATGAAGCCACAATTCATGCATTATGGTTGCAGAACTTTATTTCAGGACTTGGGGTTGTCGACACCATTACCAAGCCGCTGAAAATTTATTGTGATAATACTGCAACAATATTCTTCTCCATGAACGATAAGTACTCCAAAGGTGCCAAACATATGGAAATAAAGTACTTTACTGTTAAAGAAGAAATTCAGAAACAAAGAGTGTTAATTGAAAATATTAGAACTGATCTCATGATTGCAGATACGTTAACAAAGGGCTTACAATCAAAGACATTTTAAGAACATGTTTAAAGAATGAGTCTTGGTTGTACTTATGATTGATATATTTATGATGTTTTTACACTCTGAGCTCAATTATGTGTTTCTGATATACATTAATATATTTCTTATTTCTCATAATGATGTACACATTATTGTTTTGAGATATTACAAGATAAGTCTCTATGAGACATTATTGTGGACCGTAATCTTATATGTTTTTATAGCTTATGGACCTAGTATGATAAATGCTAATGTAGTAGTATATGAAAGGAAGTATGTATCTTAAAATTTATGTACAACCGCCATAACTCGCATTAGTAGTTTGTTATATTGTGGTATTTATGATGGACATTATAGAAGAGATTTATTGTATGCGCAACTAATGTTATATGGTCATTGGGCCAAGTGGGAGAATGTAAGAATTATTAATTATTTCTTACTTTTGGCTCAATTTTACTTGTAGCCCAAGTAATACCATAAATAATATTTAATAAATAATAGATCTCGTCTGTACATTTATTACGTGACGGACATTCCATATTAAGTTTTAACCTCTATAAATTGGTCCTCCCTCCACCTAATAGGGTTACCACATATTCTCTACATTAATTCCATCGCTGACGGTTGTGGTAACGTAAGGTTAGGGCAAGGAGGTAGAAACCAATTTACGACTAACGCTTCCACTTTTCTCTGTGATAATGTCTTCCGCAATCAGGTATGTTCCCCTAACGATCTCTATATAAGATTATCGTGTTCAAGATCCTGATATTATGTATTAAATTATTTAATCTTAGAATGATTCCTAAATTTAGAATTGGGAGGAAGAATGCATGTGAGTATGTACCTTTTGTGGAAATAAAATGGGAAGGATGCAAACAACTTATGTCTCCATTATTTTCATGATTAGCAGATTTGAGCAATTTAATTTTCAATCTCACTGATTCAAGATTTTCTTCAACACTATCTTTATTAGTTGGATAAGCAATAAAGTGGACTTACAATAGGCAAGTACATAATATGTAACTCTGATATTACTATAGTAATTCAATATTAATGGTCTTGTCATGCTTTTAAATTCTAATGGAGAATTGAAGATGGCAATTCCAGCTAAAGGTATGTACAATCGAGTTATGCTTTTTGTAAAAATATATGCTTTAACTAATTGTTTGGTCCTTATAGCTAAAATGTTGTGGTGGCTAACATCTCCATAGTAACCAATTATAATGGATATCACCAGAGAATGAGATTTTATCCTTTATTGATACCTAATTTCGAGTCTCTCTTCAATCAACTTACAAGATGCTATTTTTTGAGGGAGTCCAAACTCTTCAGGCTTCTCCTAGCCCTCTTTTGAGTAGATATTGGATTAGGATGACAGAGTTATTTTTTCATTAAGGTTCAGTGACAGTGCATAACTTCTATATGTACACTCGATGTTGTACCAATATACCTCACATAACTTATCTGACATCATGGTATGGGATAAAGGGCATTCTCGTTATTGAAGGTATAACCTCAAACACCTCAAGGACACTCCACCCTAGTATACATACCGACACTCTCCACAAGAGATATTCCTCACCACTAAAATACTCTACATTTTTGTGTTATATATCGACACTAATTTGATCATTGGAACTTCTCAGCTAGAATGATTTTCACCCAACCTCTAACATAAATTTCCTACAGAGTCATAACAACCTCAAAGGCTTGTCCCAGAGAACAACATGGAAGGACCACTATTAGGTCATTTAATCAAGTGGTATTGTATAAACCTTAATGTTGTAGACCTTAAGTAGGCCAACTTAGTGCCCATTTGGATTGACTTATTTTAGGTGTTTTTAAATAAAAATAACTTTGAAGCAATTTTGTAGTGTTTGGGTAAAAAAATAAATGAAAAGATCTAATTTGCATATCCTAATTATCACTAACCTCGACAATGTGATCAAAAGAAAACAAAAACATAAAACCAAGTTTGTTGACTACATTAGAGAGATCTAATAGCTACTAAATAGACCTAAAATAGCTGAAGCTATGACTACTGCAACCGAAGGCACAACAGTAATAGTTGAGGTTGTTATTTTTAATTTTTCACATTTACATCAATAGATTAGGATAACTTTCACATTTTTATCCAAGTGATTTCAATTACCTAAAGTGAAACTGAATATAGTACTTCCAGCTTCGGAGACTTGAATAACAATAAGGTGCGAGTATAAATGAATATTTGCTCCAAGATTATTGATTTTAACCTTCGTTACTGTAACATATTTAAGAGACATCTCTAAAATCAGAGAAACTGATGCTACTAATGTTCAGGGTTCTTACTTTTGATGCTCAATTTCTGTGTTTCTTATTCAGTGCATATAGTAAAATAAATTTGCGGTAGCACTCTAAAATAGTGATAGCTAACCAAATCACTGTCTAAGAACTCAATAAAAATAGAGAAAACTAATGCACGATAAAAAGGAAAGATGAAATAAAGAGTAAAGAAAAATATATATGTATGGACATACATGTAGCTGAAATTATGGTAGAAGCAGTTGTAGATCGTTAACTTCACACTGCAAGTGGAAATAATTTCAAAATATTACAGGCAAAACTTTAGTGAAATTTTCTTTCATTTAATTACTGCCAAGAAAGCTTTGATATGTAACATGGTAGAATGAAAAGAAGAAACAACAAAACATAAATTGAAGCTTCAAATTAGTGGGGTCTCCAAAGAAAAAACAAAATTGAACCTCAACAACAAACCCAAATAAAAATAAAAATAAAAAAATAACGTGAAAGATGGGAGAAATAAAAAAGTTATCTTTTTTAAACATAAAAATGGTGAAAAACCAAAGTTTCAAAATGGTGAGAGACCAAATCTTCACACCAGATTCGAATCTATTTCTTCTCAAAAATTTCAAATTATATAAAAAATAATTTTTATTTATATATTACCTGAGTGAATATTGAAATCTTGGGTAGAAGATTAAACAAACAATATATATATATATATATATATATAGAGGAAGAAGATGAGCAATTGGGACTCGATCTACAAATGGAAGAATAACAAATAGGCATAATACATATATTGGACCCTAAACTTGGCTTCAAATTTTAACTTTGACCTCCAACTTTTATAGTGTACAAACGAACACTTTAACTATCCAACCTTTAAATAAATAAACACGCGACTTTTGCAGCCAAAGAGCATGAAATGCAAACGCTCCCACGTGTATTAGTGAGCCACTCAATGGCTGCCAACTAATTAAATATTTTACACATCGAGTTTAGAACTTAAAAAAAATAAAATTAATTTCAATTAATATACAAGGGTAAAGGGTAAAACCATTTTCGTTTCACCTGATTGTGAATCAAAATCGTTCATCTAAAAGGTCAAAACCCTAGGTTATCTGGTGAATCAAAATCTGGGAATCAAAGGGAAAAATCGTTCAAGATTTCTTCTGTAACTGATGTTCATCTCTTCATATTCCTCGATTTAGTGCAGGTATGCCTCGATTTTGCCCTTTTGATAGTTTATATTTGATACAAGGAGAATTTTTTTGTCACCATGGCTGTAAAATCATGATTTTCTTACAGCTTTATACATATGAGTCATATTATAACTATTTTTCACCATAGATGTCTCTTTTATAAAGGTCAATGTGTCGACATTGGGAAGCATCGTATTTAGCATAGAAAAGGACCACTTCTCTTTGACCAAATTGAAATCGTTTGCAGAAGACATTGGGTATGATGAAGTTGATGCTTTTTTACTGAAGACTGATGAGTCTTAGATTTGAAATCATTTGGGGCTTTGTTTATATAGATTTAGTGTCCTGAAATGCTTAATTTGTGCCATAAACTGATGTTAAATCCTTGATTTTCAGGTATATGGATTGAAGAACAA
Source organism: Solanum piurae (assembly GCA_029582685.1). Classification (NCBI taxonomy): domain Eukaryota; kingdom Viridiplantae; phylum Streptophyta; class Magnoliopsida; order Solanales; family Solanaceae; genus Solanum; species Solanum piurae. Next base: position 6,985 of record JAJOOO010018014.1, read on the forward strand.
ATCAAGGACATTAACAGGAAAAAAGAAACAAAACCAGCTGAAGAAATGAAAAAGGGCGAGCCTGAGGATCACCAAGAGCACTTGGCGTGTCGCCAAGTGGCTCATCTGACTGCCTAAAGTTCCAGTTTGCCAAGTCCTGAAGGAATAAACCATGTCGGCAAGAAAAAGAAGCTGTCGGCGAATCGCCGAGTGGTTCCGCGAAGAAAAAATAGATCACCCAAAGTTATAGGCCTCGAGGATGCTGAATGCCAAGGCGAAAAGGCGATGGAAGAGGTCAAAGGTCGGCTCGCAGAGTAGTTCGGCGAGCCTGACTTAATTCGCCGAATGGTCCTTCGTGGCTTATTTTTGGTAACTATAAATTTGATTTTGAACATTTAGCTATCTATCTATCTTTTATTTAGAACATTCAGAACACTTTTCTCTGTAGTTTTTCATAGTTTTGAAGAATTTTAGAGATCCAATTTGGAGATTTTAGAAGTGGGTTTCAAGGATACAACAAATTGGAGAATTATAAAGACTAAATCACTCTTACCCAGTTGATGGATAATTGATTCGGCAACTATTTTTTACCTTTTTATGATGTTTGGCTAAAATCCCAATTCTTGGGGTGTGATCATGTGATTATGGGTTAAATTAGTTTATGGGTATTGTTAATTATTAGTTTTAATGTTATTTTGAAGTGATTAAACATTAATTATGGTTTAATTTATGAATTATAGTTGCAAATGCAGTTCAATCTTTGTGTTCTTGGCTTGCTCGAGAGAGAGGTTTTAGAACTAAATTTTTTTATTAATGATTTGTGGGTATTGGGTTTAGCTCGATATAGTGAATCCTAAACCCAATTCCATCCATCTAGCTCGATAGAGTGGATGAATTAAGGTGTGGGCTATTCTTCATTGCTATGCTTGTTGATGTTCGAAAGAAATCACTTGATTAGGGATAGTTGTTTGAAAGAAAACTATCTTCCTTATAGTCTAGCCTACTCACTGATGTTTAGCTATTTACTAGTAGTTTCAATTACCCATCTATCTATATTTTCCTAAGATGTACAATTTTGCCAACAATAGGTTTTTGTTTTCCATCTAGTAGTTTTCTTTGTTTAGTTGATTCTCTGTATTAAATTAGATAGGTGTTTTAGTTTTGTATTAGTGTTGGCTAGAATTAGCATAGGGTCCGTGTCTAAAAAGTGTCTAGATAATGTAGAAAGAATAGCCTAATGGTTGCTACATGTGCAAGCGAGCTCTGAAAAATCTGCAGAAAATGGTCTGGTGTAGAGGTCTACGGACACCATCGACGGTCCGTCGATCCATTAACGGACCGTAAATGGAGTCTGTAGATCCCAGGTAAGCCCCTAAACTTTTCCAAGTGTAAGAGTGATCTACGATCCCAATCTACGGATCATAGATCGACCCACAGACCATAGATGGGGTCTCGTGGGTCTAAAACCCTAATGATTCCTGACCCGACCCGGACCCCTCCTATTTAAAATCCCCCAATTTTAAATCGTTCCACTTCCCTCCATTTACTCCCAAACCGTTTCATAACTTCCCAAACTCCTTAAATCAGTCCATCACTCCCCCATTAATCTTCCCTTTCTCTCCCCCTTAAAACCTAATTTTCCTTTCCTCTCCAACCACCACTCATCCCAGAAATTTCCAAATCCCTCTCAACAACCTATTTCATAACTTCGGTGTTCGGATTCGGAGTAATTAGGCGATTAGTGTGGTCTTGAAAAGCTTAGTGTCATCACGTAATCACCCCACTCCTCGTTGCTTTTAAGGTACTATGGCACCCAAGAAGCTAGTCACCTATACAAAATAGGGAAAGTCAAAATCTATTATCCCTAGCTTCAAGTTAATCGATGAAGACACGAACGCAGAAAAGGATCCACCATATGTTCCACCGGCCACGAGGACATCCCCTACTGCACCTCGGGCTACCCGGAATACGTCCCAGCAGGTGGTCACCGACGTAGTAACTGTCTCCCAGTCTGATGAGGAGAACACACTGATCGGGTCACCAGCTGGTTCTGCTTCTGGTTCTGAAGATGGTTCTACTTCTGATTCAAAGTCCGCCTCTGCTTCCGTCTCTTAGCCCTCCCATGCTTCCGACTTCGGTTCTAGATCCGCCACAAGCTCAGGATTACCTGACAAAGCCGCCTCGTCTGATAAGGCCACCAGTTTGGGAGAAGTCCAGGTTCCACGAAGCTATGACCCTGATCCGGTGGCTGGGGAGCCAAACATATGGTGTGTTGAAGGGCAATGGAAAATCTACCAGGATGCCAGAATGCTGAATGAGAAAAAGATGAAGGCCCGACTTATTACTGAAGAGCGAAGAGTCCTCACGGGGAGCTTACATACTATTCTCGAAATCCACCGGATTTTTCAGCTTCACAACTGCGACTGGATGGCTCGAGGCCCTGGGACTTATAGCGAGGAGATTGTGCGGGAGTTTTATGCCTCCTATGCTGCCACTCTTTGAGGTTCGATTGACAAGAGGTCCAAGCCCACAGCCCAGGACCCTATCACTTCTTCTATGGTCCAAGGTTTTCCAGTGGACATATCACATGCCACCATCAGCTGATTCCTCTATGGCCCTGGTGCTGATCACACTTGGGCTCTCAACACCACCGAATTTGATTACAGATGGGATGTTGTGAGGAGTGGAGCCTTTACGCATAATGCAGAGTAGAGGGAGGTTGTTATACTCTGGTTGGCTAAATACATTGCTGCAGATAGTGAGTGTGCGGAGTGGGTCACCGCACCACGGTTGGGTATCCGAAAGGCCACATTAAATTTTGTGGCCAAGTATTTCTGGTTGTTGGTGCTTAACAGGGTGTCGCCCACAAAAGCTGACAACCAACTCACATGGGTCAGAGACGTCATGGTTGCAGTGTTAGTAGCAGGATTGGAGATTGACTTTGCCCGCATGCTGCTGGCAAAAATTCACGAGAGGGCGTTCAAGACCTCCACTACTTACTCCTTTCCATATTTAATTTTCCAATTGTGCAGGGACTCTGGAGTGCCGATCTGGCACTGTGATAGGTTGATCCACCCTACGGGGACCTTATATGTTGGCATGATTTGGGATGAGGCGAATGTGGCAGTACCTCGCAGAGGGAAGCGGTAGATGTTGTGGAGAAGATGTAGGGTGATGAGTCTGCCCCTCCAGCCCACACTGATGATGCCCCAACCTCCTCTTCTCAGGCCGCTAGTCAGGCCCCCAGCTCATCTAGAGCCACCCCACCTTCGGGGGCCAATGTTATACCACTGGTCCGGGTCCAGAAGTTAGAGACTCAGATGGCCACCTTGCTGCACCATATTAAGCACTGGATGCGGAAGTTGATTGCTGAGTCCGAAGAGAGAGTAGAAAAGAGGATGGAGGCAAAAATAGACCATAAGGTCCAAGTAGTTCATAAGTGGCTCGATGCCTTCGAGTTGAGAGTTCTAGAGAGGCCAGCTCCCACTACTGATATGTCCTCTTTTTGAACCAAGCTAACTAGTTTTCGAGCTGATGTTGATGCCATCCTGGCCACACTAGCTGTTGAGCCACATGTTGCACACTCTGCGTTAGGCGATGATACAGTCCTGGGTGCAACATTTAGTGGAGATGATGTGGAGGAGCAGACCGAGCCTGCACGTGCCTACGGCAAGAGGCACCGATCTAGTCACAAAGCTGAGCTCACGGAGGAGGAAAAGGCTAGCAAGAGGCAGCGCAGGCAGGATAAAAAAAGCACGGAAAGCCTTCATATTAGATGAGCAGCTGAGGTAGCAAAGGGCCTGTGAGATGATTGCTGGGGCGTCGAGTTCTATGGCCGTGAGGATTGATATGAGCACCACTGAGGGTGAAATTAGAGTGACATATATCACTACTGATGGTGCTGTCCTTGTTGATGTGGGCACTACTGAGAGTGACTCGAGTGATGATTTACCGGGTTCCAGGAAACCGAACCCACCCTCTTATTGATGAGTCTTCGGTGCTATGCCACAGGTTTGCTTCACCCAATCCATTATCTTTTACTATTTTTATATACATTGGGGACAATCACATCTATTTTTGTTGGGAGTGGGGTAAATGGATTGTGAATGTGATAGGGTAAAATCTCAGTAACCCAACACATAATCTTCTCTTGGGGTTTTCTTTCCTGCGTTCTTTTCCCTTGAGAGACTGTTTAATTTTTGTTGAACCGGTATGTGTTAGGATTGTATGTATAGAAGCATAAAAAAGAATGAAGCATGATGGCTCATAAAAAGTGATACCCATCCAAATTTTCATGTGTGCTAGAATTTGTAGGCTAAGATAAGTTGAATGTGTTGGCTCTGAGTATGACATGATAATAAATCAACTTGATGGCATGACTTAAGCTAAAAATTGAACTGGTTAATCTGATAATCTGATAATGAAACTATGTGCCGAGAGTGTGTGAGAATTGTGGATGGTTCAAATAGTTTTGTGCCAATCCAGAACTTGCCCGGTTAGTCCTGCTAAGACAATCTACTCAAGAGGCTAGGAAGTGATTATAGGCTGTTGTTCTGATAAGTCCGCAAATTGCCTAAAAGAAGGATCCAACCAAATGAAATAAATGTTCCCTTTGATCCAAATGCTTTGAGCATAAATTAGGCCATATCTTTCTAAACCCTGAACTTACCTTCCCATAATCTATTATGCTGGTCTCGGTCCCTCCTTTGACATGTGCACCTCGACTTAGGCCAAAAGCCTAAGTTGAGGGTGGCTAATGTAATAAGTAACTTCAATCTTGGCGCTGATCTGACATCGGGTATTGTGCACCTCAACCAATGGAAAATCTATTAAGTTGAGGGTGTCTATGAAAGAGAAAACCAAAAGAAAAATGGGTATGAAAAGAGTTTGATGTTGAAAGAGAGGAAAGGATGTGACTTGTTGAAAGCTAAAGAAAAGAATAAAACGCAAGAAAAAGATAAAAAAATAATTGAAAATAATAATAATAAAAAGCTACAAAGTCTAAAGTCACATCCATGGTTGAAGAAAATCAAGGGAAAGAAGGTAAAACGGTAGGATGGAAAAAATAGGGCAAAAAGAGGTTGAAAGCCTATTGTATTGTCAAGGAGGGCAGAAAGTCACTAACAAGTATCCAAATGTACCACACCTGACCCTGAGCCTGCGTTACAAGCCAAGAAATTCCTATAGTGATCCTAGAATCTAGTTTGGAGAGTCTAAGCAGTGAAAATAAGGGCAAGCCTATGGTATTGAACGCTAACTGTACTCGAAGTTACTTTTGAGTGTGAGTGTTGAATGAATCCTTGTACTCAAATTCATATTAATTTTGTGAAAAAGGGATTTCGTTTGAAGTAAGGGCACTAGTTACATTGTCAGAAAGTTGGTACCTTGGTGATAGTGAACTTTATATGTTGTGTGTTGGTTGGTCGATTTGTGTCATATTTTGATCCGTATGAATTATCTTGTTGAGTCTAAGAGAACAGATTTTGCACCCGAAAAGAGAGTTGGGGTAGAGAGCCATGTGATTGCTTGTGCTTGAATTGCTTGCTTCTATACAAGTGTCGTTTAGTGTTTTAGTGCGTCGCTTGAGGACAAACAACGAATTTAAGTTGAGGGTGTGGATATACCATAAGTTTACAGTATTTTTACTATATTTCACTTAAGAGTTGTGTGTGTCTAGGGCCTGTTTGTATTGGTTTTTATCATGTTTTACAGGAAAGATGTTTAGGCGCAAAAGTACAGAGACAAATTAAAGAAATGCAGAAAAGGTCATCTACGGACCGAAGGTCCATTGACGCTCCGTAGATGGTGACCAGAGATCAACAGGCAAGGCAGATCAGGGAAATCTTACCAAATGTCGAACCACGGTGGCCATTAACGGTTTGTAGATTGATCTACGGACCATACTGTTGATCCGTAGAATGATACTGCGAGGGTTCCAGTACCTGACTTTTGAAGATTCTAAGTGTGGAGCTATGGAGAGGGATTGACGGATCGTAGATCGATCTACGGTCCGTACTGGTGTCCCGTCATTTGCTTAAGTGAAGTTGATTTTTGGAAGCTGAAATATTTTCTAAGTCCTGGCTGACAGAAGGGACTCACGGACCGTAGATCCATTGGCGGTCCGTGATTCAGTCTCGTGGAATGAAGACGCGTGCCTGAACAAACTTTCCTTATTTTGTTTCCCTTTTAATTTAGGACTTGTTTTTTGTGAATAGGGTATGTAAACCTCATTTTTGGGGGTAGATTTTATTACTTTTATTCTAGTTCTGGACTTGGGAGATTAACTGGCAACTTTAGCAATTCTTAATTTCCTGAGTTCGTTTTGAAGATTTTGGTGTTGCAATTCAAGTTGAATTTTTGGGTTTATTATTCTTCTTACGTAAGTTCATAATTCTTTCATTTAAAACAATTAATTGTGTTCATATGATTATGGGTAACTAAACTCCACAACTAGCATTGTGGCAACCATGAGCGATTAACAAAGTATGAATAGTAAATAAGCAATTCTTGAATAGTATTTTGCATGCATTGATAATTCTTTCGTTTAAAATTCTTTTTAACGGTGCGCAACGTTAGAACTCGCCTTGTTGCTACTTGCCGGACCAAGGAGGTAATCAACAAGAAAAGAATTATCAACATAGATTTAGTGTGATACTATCTAATAGGCTAGTGTCGATTGGTGCGAAGTAATAACTAA
>JAJOOO010018017.1:0-11471 GCA_029582685.1 Solanum piurae
CGAACCTCCTTTGGTATTTTCAAATGATTTTTTCTGTTTAAATCTTTGAAAATTATAAGTTTTCTTAATTTCTTTAAAAAATTAAGTGGCGACTCTTTCTAAGTATTTTTCTTAAAATGTTTTATACTTAGAACATTTCAAAAAGTAATTTTTCTACAAATAGGAAAATTATGGCGTAACAAAGTTTAATACTATAAAATACTGCGGAAAACAAAGTCAACTTAATTAAACCCCCAAAACTTGGTTGTCATGTGTACAAGCTTCTAAAGTATTACAATTGATTCAAAAGAAAAACACAAGTCTCAAATGACATTGTTTCTAAAATCAAACAAGATCATAAATAGGAGTAAGAAGGTCCGCTGAAATGACAAGCAACTACCTCACAAACCTCCACAAGAAGCCTTAGACAAGGAGAAAAGAAACTATATATCACAAAGGTCCAGGCTAGTAACCTACAAAAAAATGTAGTAGCAAGGGGTGAGTACTAAACCACACGGTACTCAGCAAGTAAACCTCTAAACACAAGCTAGGGGGATAGAATACGGGTACTCCTTACACCCCAACCGAACCTCCACAACTACAACCTGCATAAAATCAGCCCAACCTAACAGTTCACAATTTACAAGCACATATCTCAACAACAACATTCTAACAATCACATATTCTCAACAACAACATTCTAACAATCACATATTCTCAACAACAAGCTCAATATTCATCAATTACAACCTCCACAACTACAACCTGCTTAAAACCAATCAAACCTAACAATTCATAATTCACATAGCACACAACTTAACAACATATCCTCAATAACAAGCTCAATATTCATCAATCAAAGTTCCACAGAAAAGCACTCACAAGATCAGCAAAACAAAATATCAAGTTCATTAATGATAAATATGTGGAATGCAATGTCAAGTATAATGATGCATGTCTGACCTAGTGATACACACCCGCTGTCTCTCAGTTCGGGATCCATGGGAGACATATCTGTCCATGTATCCGTCGCGGTGTGCGACACGTCCCTCGATAATAATATATATCGCGGTGCGCGATCCGTCCCTCGATATATAGTATCCATCGCGGCGCACGATACGTCCCTCGAAATATAGTATGCATCGCGGCGCGCGATACGTCCCTCGAAATGGTACATCCTCTTATCACATAACACTTATCACAACCATGCCTCAGAACCAATGCAAATGACATGTTCACACAAATAATAAGGAGATCACCATTTTCATAATAATGCACAATTCACAACAACACAATGATTCAACAAGCCTTTCAAACCATTCTCAACACATCACACACCAACAATTAATCACATTGCCTTTTATTACCCCTTTTTCATCATTAGAATTAATCAATATGGACAATTCAACCTATCACCAAGTCTCATTACCCCCAAACACATATTACAAGGAAATACACGAATTTCATACACTTAACAAGGGATTAGAAATCCACTTGCCTCAAACAATCGAACAATCACTTCGGGACTTGAGCCTTCCCTTTTCGTTGAGCTTCCAAATCAATGCAATCTATTCAAGTAAATAATCACAATAAGGTTTTGAATCTAACAACACCCATATTACTATAGGTTTAACCTAGATCCAAAACTCACCTAAATTTATAATCAAATTCCTAAGTTTCAAGTCTAGGATTAAGTCTCAATTTTTATCGAATAACATAATTCTAATGGTATTCACATAATACCATACACCTAATAATTAATTACATATACCAATATATTAAAACTTGAACCATAATTTAATATTAATATGAAAATCAACGAAACAATGACCTCAATTACACCACTGTTTCAAACCTCAATTTGATATACCTTATATTCCTAACTATTAATTCCATCATGTCATCCAATCATTGCCTCAACCCTTTCAAAATTTGATTGTCCAGCGCCTAAAACACCTATTTCCTCCATTTACATTAAAATCTTGAATACATATATATATAGGATCTGCCAATTCTTTATTCCAAAAACCCCTTTTCAATTTAATGCTAATATAATATTATTATATACATATATATATGTAGCATTTAATGAAAGCATAGCACTATAAAGAGCAATTAATGCATGCGTAGAGAAATTGAAATTTCAGTTGAAGTTTTACCTGAAGCGGTTCGTAATTGGCGATGCGTTGTCCGTTCTTCTTTCTTTTGTTTATTTCTTTTCTGAATTAATTAGTATTAAAAGTGATAAATTTTATTTACTTATTTTATTATATATGGGTCAAATAGTATAGGATCTTAAATAAATTATCACTTTAGCCCATTAACTATCGATTAAGTCAATTATCCACAATTACCCATCAACTAATTAACTTTGTCAACGAATAGTTTGAAATTTCCAAAAATGACCTTCCGGATCATTACATCCTAAATAATGATGAATAAAAATATAAAATAATTAGAATATTTATTAACTGATTTATTTAATAATAATGGAAAGATAATACTCCACCATTACCTGAGAAAATATATTTTTCAAAAGCTAGAAAATGAGTTTTCAAAAGCTAGTTGTGAAGGAAACTTCATCAATTCCAGTAATAGACTTCAAAGAGTTAACAATGGATGACAAGAAGGTTTTTGAACATGACAAGTTGCAATCTGCTTGCAAAGATTGGGGAGTTTTTCAGGTACGTGATATACAGTCAAATCTTTCTATAATAATCTTGTTTATTTTGAGATTTTTTATTTTTATCATAGTTGTTGTACATCTATAATAACATTCAACATTTAAATTTTATTTGATTGTTACAAATAAAAAAAAAGATGCATAGATCTAATTTCTTTTTTATGTTATAAAAAATGAGAAAATTATTTAAAATTTAAATCTAAAAAATATTCATACTCCACTAACTAAAAATTAGCAAGAGTTATAGAATTTCATTATTCAAATCGTAATCGATAAATCAACCGTAAAATTGGCAAATTGGCCTATTGGCTCATTGGTATTTGGTTATCGAATAAACGATTGATGAATGTATTAGAATTTTTTAATTAATGGCTTATCGGTGTGGGACGGATTATTCAATTTCCTTATTGGATAAACCGTTAACCCGTTAAGAGTTACCATACTTCCACTTTACCATATCATTTAATATGTTTCCATAATATATAATTATATATTGTTAGTTCTAATGCTATAAAACCAAAACATGAAAACCTATTTACTTATCTGTTATTAACAATCAAATTAGTATTAATCTTTATTTTTTGCACTATTAGAAGAATTTTATAATTTAATTGCATTTAAAATAGTGATAAGAAGTCATTTTTTAAGGTACGTTCATGGAGAAAAAGGTAGAGGTTAGTCGATACACCGCCCTATAAGCTCCGTTATCAAACCAACCGATATCTTATATATAGGTTGGCTAGTGGATTAGTAAATTTAAAAATCAACATCCATTAGGCCAAACCGTTAAGTTAAATTATCTGTCGATCCGTCCGACCCTAACTCTGTATGAAGATTTAAATTCTAAGGCATACATTTTAAATTAACTTAAAAATTAAATTCATTTAAGATTGATGGAAGAATTTAAATTTCAAATGCTAAGCTTCATCACATTTCGTATAATGAAGAAAAATATTTTAATGATATATATATATATATATATTGCTTGTCATAAACGGTGTATAAAAATATCAAAATCTTTAGACATAATCTTAGAGATCCTATTTTTATAAAAATGGTTATTATATTAACAAACAAAAAAAGAAAGATAGTTGCTATAATGAAAGACTTGGCACCCTCCAACCGACTCAATTACTATGTGAAAAATCTGAGTTAAAATAAAACAATAGAGAATGCAATGAGGTATTGTGGAAAATTTTCTCGTTCAAGGAAGTAAAAATTACGATTTACATGGTAGGATTTTTGGTAATTCCTACTAATTATAAAGAATGGTGTCAAATTATAACTCGATAATCTCAGGACAATTTTAATATCTCAACTTAGAGGTTAACTCTAGTTGTTCTAACAACTCTACAAGAAGATAAGTTTTCTTCTTGTGACAAACCTCACAATGGTCACATATGTTACAATTCTACTACAAATTCAATATAGACTAACAACTCTAACCTTTAATTGCCCAATCATCACACAAAATAACTCATCAATTTATTCAAACTGGTGAACATAACAAAGACTAATAACTCTAGTCTTATATTGATCGTGTTGAAAAAATTATTCTAATATCTCAAAAAGAAGTATTCATAATATTGTCTAAGTACATTCTTTTTTATCTTGTTTACGAGTATTAAATATATATTTATTGTGCTTGAATACCTAGCCTTGATTATTCATAATTCCATTATATTTTCCACCATTGAAAGCCATATTTTGGCAGTTGACTTTGAGGTTTAAACATTCCCATTATTATCCTTTATGACCCATTAATCCTCTTATCATTGTCTTGGATTTCCTGCAAACATTTGGGAGAATGATCTTATCTCATATCTCATTTCCTATAAATGATTTGCTTCTTGGTTCACGTAAAAAGAAGTTAAAAAATAGAGATTTTCCTTTCTCCTTTGTCCATGTTTCATGTGCTGGATTTTCTTTCTATTGTGTATCTTTGTTAGTTTCTGGCTCCGAGTTTTGTACTAAAAGAGCTTGTTGAATCCTGGGGGATACACCTATACCGGGGGATACACCTATACCGGGTGAAATATCCTTAAGGACAGTGTCTTTCGACACGCCTCAAGCTATGAGAATTTCCTATAACAGTTCGTGATGAAATACAAGCTTTGGTGAAATCCATACAAGTGTTCGTGATGAAGGTATTTTCCATAAGATTTCCAACCATCTTGAGGATATTTTATTATAATCCTATGGAAAAACAATTTCAGGTATGTCATTATTCTGAAACTTTTAATTCGAATTTATGAATGATATACCAAAAACTGGTAACTAATATCATAATATATTTACCAATAGTAATAATCATGTGAGTTATCCTGGAGTGAATTTCTAAGACTACATATATACGTTCTAAAAACATTAAAGTGGTTGATTTCTTTTTGACCAAAATGTGTAGTTAATTAAGAGGTGAATTTCAGTTGGATATATTTTGTTTTACTATAAATAATTAGTGGCTAAACTCAAAATGATTATTGTTTTGTCAGTGGCAAACTATGTTATCATATCCTCTTGAGAAGATTTGGAGAAATGATAATTCCGCTAAGTAAAAAGATTAAATGGATGATGTAAATTATTGTGATCATTTCTCAAGTGAATCTTGTGGCTAATATGTGAAAGTGAGAAATTGGATGTTAAATTTTTGTAATGTTGAATACATTTATGGTAACTAAAATTATTTTGTGTTCCAAATTAGAAAAGAAGAAAAAATTATATATGTTGGTGATTCTAGAACTACTCAAGTTCTTGGAATGGAAAAGCTCTTCTTATTAAACTCACATTTGATATTATTTGAGATGGTACATGATTGTAATATTTGTGCTAGATTGATGCTTATGGATTTATGAGAAAAGATTAAATGAATGTTTATTTGAATTTGATAATGTGTTAACAAATGTTATCATAGACAATGATGATATGTTGACTGTTGAGCATGGTTTATTTGTGGTTAATATATTGTTCAATATGAAAATGCTAGTGATTACATTTACTTGATTGATTCATTTGAATTATGACATGAACTTAAACTTATATTTTTTTAATTAGTTTTATTTTAATAGTACACAGTGTATTATTTCTATAAAAACTTGAAGTGTGAAGTTTGTGTTGGAATTGTGCATACTAATAATAAAATAAAATTATATGCTTGTGTTTAGAGTATTTAAATTGTTCAAAATAACTCTTCAAATTTTTGTGAGACTTGTATAAATAATGAATAAAGGTGACAAATGTTATTGTGTTACATTTATTGACTATTTCTCTAGATATGCTAAAGTAATTTTTTGTTGAGAAATAAAAATGGAGTCTTTTGATATATTTTAATATGCTATTGTGGCATACAAAAGTGAAAACTTTATGAACATTGAAAATGTTATCCCTCTATTTTGAAATATTTTGAAAGTGTAGGGGTGTTTTGCTAAGGTTGTACTATATGATCCTAAGAAAAATAGGATTTAAGTTTTTGATTGTATGCTAAAAAATGTTGTATATACATACTTGTGATAGTTAGTTGTGGTGTGACTTAATACAACGATAGAGTTGGAAAAATAAAAATGATATTGTTGAGTGTTTAAAAGTGATAATATCTTTTGTGTTATTGTTGTTTGAAATAATATTGCTTCGTGAGGTATCATTTTGGAAAGAAGTCATTGATGACACATGAAAAGTACTACAAGTCTAGTACCAAATAAATTGAATAGTTTGTGGTACTAGAGGAGTACAATATATGATGAAAAAGGTAAAAGAAGTTGGTACATTTTTGTGAATGCCATAATATAGAAATAATTAATTAGAATTAGTTGTTGTGGAGTTGATTGGTGATGAGACTAAGTGGTTAAGACAACTCTTAGTGTGTATTCCAATTGGATTTAAACCAATTTTTATTTGACTAAATTAGATATATGTGTTTGAGACACAATGTGAAGAAGCTACTGCAGTGAGATAAATTATTTACGTAAATAAATTATGTGTAGTCGAAGGTGAATTTGATCAATTCACTGACTAATAAAACATCGAGGGGAAACTTTTGTCATTTGAGAAGATCAACAATGATGGTAATCCAACCTATGTGATTGGAGATCCCATGAATTATGTTCATATTGATAATAACAAGTCATTAGTTGATCAAGTAAGCACTATAAAATAGGTCCCTCCTATGATGTGTGAATATAGTGCAACAATCTGCAAGGCAAAGTGAGGCTAAGTTATATAGAACTCTTAATCCAATTCATATCCTTTATAGGTTGTGTATTACTCTGCAGAATATACTTGATGATTGGACCTATATGAGTGTAAAGTGGTGCCGTTTCTATGAAATTGTGACAGATTTCTAGAGCACTCATGAATACCAGGACACACGCATGACCTCTTAGCGCAAAACCGCAATAACAACAAAGATTGTGTGGGTATAATGTGATATAATAAGACGCTGGACTTACAAAAGAATTATTGGTTCATAGAAGTTCTAAATTTCACCAATTGTTCTGTAAGTTTAATCTTATTTTATCTAGGTTTGGTTCATAGTCTACGGACACCAGATTCAATGCATTGTACTCATATCATATGTGAAAATTCAACAAAACTTCTTATTTTTTTCAATTCTTAATAGTCTTTTTTCTTCTTATTTCTTTCAATTCTTTCAATTCTTTTTGAGATATGTAGGGAATTGTTGGAAAAAATTTTCTAATATCTCAAAAAGAAGTATTCATAATATTGTCTAGATACATTCTTTTTGATCTTGTTTATGAGTATTAAATATATAATTGTGCTTGAATGCCTAGCCTTGATTAGCCATAATTCCATTATATTTTCCACCATTGAAAGCCATATTTTGACAGCTGACTTTCAGGTTTAAACATTCCCATTATTATCCTTTATGACCCATTAATCCTCTTATCACGTAAAAAGTAGTTATAAAAGAGAGATTTTCCTTTCTCCTTTGTCCATGTTTCATGTGCTGAATTTTCTTTCTATCGTCTATCTTTGTTAGTTTCTGGCTCCTAGTTTTGTACTAGAAGACCTTGTTGAATCCTGGGGATACACCTATACCGGGTGAAATATCCTCAAGGACAGTGTCTTTCGACACGCCTCAAGCTATGAGAATTTCCTATAAGAGTTGGTGGTGAAGTACAAGCTTTGGTGAATCCGTACAAGTGCTCGTGATGAAGATATTTTCCATAAGATTTTCAACAGATCTAACTTCAATATTCAATAGTACAGAGTCGAACACAACAAGTGAATCTACAGAGTCCAATATTGTAATGATAATTTTCTATAGCTTTGCTCCATTGTCTATTACTCTTCAAGTTAATAAATCTCGTGAATATACCATAGATATGACTTTCGATGATTTTCATGTCATATATATACGGAAGATTTGTCATGCCTTAAAATATCTACAACTTTTACTTCAATAGAACTTGACCTCGTATAAAAAAAAAACTTGTGATTTTCTTCCTTTTTTCCAACAATTTCCCCCTTTGGTCTCATTGATTATGATAAACAATGCATCATAGTTTACTTTGTCAATCATCAAAACTATAAACTTGCTCACCTATTTACCAACATATAGTTTTACAAAAATTGTACAGTTATAAAGATACTTATTATTATTATAGATAAAAATTGTTATAGAGTTAAAATATAACATAAAAGATCATCTACGAGAAAAATTTAATTTGGCGTTTATATTTATATAAAAATATTGTTTTAGAGAAATCTGACGATAGATTGATTGTGAATGACATTTTAGGATGGCAAACATATTTGTTTTTAGTGGTGGGGATAGGCTGCATACAAGATCTATTAAATGGTACTTAAATTAATTTCATGTATACATTTATTTGAGTTATAATTTGATTAGAAATTTTGTGTATGGTTGACAAATCATGGAGTGTGTTCTTCATTGATCAAGAAACTAGATAAGGCAATTGAGAATTTTTATGGACTTCCCTTAGAGAAGAAAATGAAGTTTGCACCACAATTGGGAAATAGCCAAGGTTATGGCCAAGCAATTGTTGGAGGGGAGGTAAATTCAGACCATGTAGATAGATTTTACATGAATACATATTCCTTAAACACAAGACAGCCACATCTTTTTCAAAAGCTCCCACCTTCACTAAGGTACATGTTTTCGTCCGTTTCAATTTATTTATTTTACTTTTCTTTTTATTCCGCTTAAAAAAATGTTTATGTGTCTTTTGATAACACTCTTTAATAATGTTAATTTTCCACACGACTCACAAGATTAAAATGCATTTTGGTATATTTTGCATATATTTAATTTAAGATCACAAGATTTATAAGCTTTTTTTTTACTTCTGTAACTTTGTGTCAAGTATAATAAATAAATTGAAATGAAGGTAGTATATTTTAGGTATGAACATCTATAGGTGGCAAATGAGCATGTTGAGTTGAATTTGGATGGGTCAAAATGAGTTTACTTGATAAATGAGCGGATCAATAAAGTTAGTTGGCTTGAAATGAGCTAAAATGCAGGTCATAACTCAAACCGTCCCGCTCTTACTAAGTTTTAATTGTTTAATTTGTTCTTCTGTGCAATCTTTAGTACAATAAAATAAAACATCTTTTAAGAATATTTTGACAATTTTTTTCATGAATTAATATGGGCTAGATATCCGTCCAAACTTTGATGGACTGAAATTGGTTGAGCTAAGAAGGGACGAATAATAATCAACCCAAACTTCAGCGAGTTGGACAAATTATAATTTCATGCGCTATCTTAAATGTTTAAATTAAAATAGAGATGTAACACATGTTAGTCTACTTTTATCACAGAGAAAGTCTTGAGGCTTATGTTGAAGAATTGGAGAAACTTGCTATATCCCTTCTAGGTTGTCTAGCAAAAACTTTAAAAATTGATAGAGAGGTAATGCTAAAAATGTATGAGAAGGGAATGCAATTAGTGAGGATGAACTATTATCCACCATACCCTAAACCTGAGTTGGTAACTGGGTTGGGGACTCACTCAGATGGGAGTGCAATCACCATATATAGTTCATCAAGTTGATGGAGTTGATGGATTGCAAGTCAAACAGGATGGTGTTTGGATCTCAGTGGAGTTCCTTCCTAATGCATTTGTTGTGAACATTGGAGATATTCTTGAGGTTAGTTTTGACACTTTTGTATACTATACAAATTTCTTTTCTTTTCTTTTCTTTTATGTTGAGATAACGGTCAAAAATATATCTGAACTATATACTGGTGTTTAATGAGTTTCACATTTTAACTATTACTTGTTCGCTTTTAAATCACACCTCAAGTCCTCAATTATCAGTTGTTTTCTTTTTTCTATCTGAAAATCGTAAACTTATCAGATAGGAAAAGGAAATAACAGATAATTGAGGTAATGTGTTTTGACACATAAATGGTGATAAATCAGGTAGGAAAAGGGAACTATCGTCATTTACATATTAAAAAACACCTCTATTATCAGATGTTTGTTTTCCCTACTTGAAAATCGTAGACTCTATCACATAAAAAAATGAAATAACTAATAGTTGAGGTCATGTGTTTCAATATTTTGATGGTGATACTTCAGGTAGGAAAAGAGAAAACTAATGTCATCTACAGAGGCGAAACCACCCATTTAGGTGGGGGTGCACATACACCCGTTAACTTTGGAAAAAAATCATGTATATGCATGTATATCTATCTCGGGAAACCGACAGAAAATAGAATATAATTAATAGTGCACCCATAAAAAGCATAATAGTGTCATTGTGCTGCTGGTACAAACTAGAGGATCCACACGCGAGACTTGGATTCGAATCCAACTAGAGTTTGATGCACTCAAAGTTTTCAAATCTTGGGTTCGCCTCTGGTCATCTATATATGTATTAAAATACACTTCAACTATAGTTAGATATTCGTGTTTCCTAGCTTAAACCCTAAACACTATTAGATAAGAAAGATGAACTAACTGATAGTTGAGGTGTGCTTTAATATATAAATAGTGATAGTTCAGATAGGAAAAGGAAACTATATCACCATCTAGGTATTAAAACAAACCTCCTCTTTTCCTACCTGAAAATCCTAAACCCTATCAGGTAGAGAAAAGAAACAACTGATAATACTTAAGATGTGTGGTAATACATAAATGATAAGTAATATTTTTTAGATAGAAAACGGAGAACAAGTGATAGTTAGAACGTGAAACTCACATAAGAAATGATAATTCAAATATGTTTTCAACCATTAACTTCCTTTTTTTTTTTTTTGTTTGGTCTTATGTTTTTTAATGGAACATGCAGATTTGGAGCAATGGTGTTTGTAAAAGCCCAGAACACAAAGTAACAGTGAACGAACATACAAGGAGGATTTCCACTGGAGTGTTTTTCATGCCAAAACAAGAAGCAGAAATAGGACCAGCTAATTCCTTAATAAACTCTACAAATCCTGCACTATTCACAAGTGTTACAATGGACAAGTACTGTTAAAGAATGACAAAAGTCTCACATCGGTGGTTAATGAGATGGATGGACTCCTTATAAGGTTTGGACAATCCTCCTCCCTTTGAGCTAGCTTTTGGGGTGTGAGTTAGGCCTAAGATCTAATTTAACATGGTATCAGAGCAGGGCCTGTCTCACCCGATGTTGGGGCCCCCAATATCAAAATTGCCCACGCACCAGATGCTAAGTATTGGGCGTGAGGTGGGGTGTTAAAGAATGACAAAAGTCTCACATCGGTGGTTAATGAGATGGATGGACTCCTTATAAGGTTTGGACAATCCTCCTCCCTTTGAGCTAGCTTTTGGGGTGTGAGTTAGGCCTAAGATCTAATTTAA
>JAJOOO010018018.1:0-10204 GCA_029582685.1 Solanum piurae
CTAAAGTTCACAACCTAAGTTCTAAAATCCTACAATAATTCAAGATTTCTAATGTTCATAACCTAAAGTTCCAAAATCCTACAAAAATTCAAGTTCATGTCTAATTTCTAAAATTAGTTCTATATAAACTTCAAATGCAATAATTTCTAAGTTCAAGAATTCAAGTAACCTAATTTCAACTTTCATATACTATCCAATATTTTTGTAACTTTAAAGTAATCTAGCTTTCATGTACAATCTAATATTTTTCTAACTTCAACTTTCAAACTTACTAAATTCAAGAATTTCTAAGTTGGAAAATTCAACTAATCTAACTTCTAACTTTATAACTTCTAACTTCTAATTATTTGTTAGTTCTAACTTCTAATACTCAATTCACAATCATATTAAAAAAAAAATCCCAATTTACAAGAAAACCCTAAAATAAAAAATCCCCAATTCTCTCTCTAACTAACAATAATCAAATATACAAATTAACAATTGAATAACACAATTCATCAAACCAAAACAATATACTAATTTATAACAAATCAAATATTACTAGAATTGAAAAAAACTAAAATTAAACCCTAACCTTAACAAGCTAAGAAAAGAGGCAGTGTGGACGACGAGTGGCGGTGCAAGGCGGCGACGAGACTAGTGCTAAGGGAGAGAAGGGCGACGACGACGTGGGGTGGCAACAGCGCAGCGATTTGGTTTTAGAGAGAAAGGAGAGAAGAGGGAAGAGAGAGAAAGAGAAATGAGAAAATGGGGGAAAAACCCGTTTTTGGTTCAATATAATTTTTAAAAAGCGACGGACAACGTTTCTTTGTCCGTCGCTTTTTTAAAAATATTTGACCAAAATTTTGACCAAAAAGCAACGGGACTAAGAGACGCTGTCCGTCGCTTTTTAAAAATGTTTGACTAGATATTTTGACCAAAAATCAACGGACTAAGAGATGCTGTCCGTCGCTTTTTTAAAAAAACTAATTAATAAAATAAAATAAACTAAAAACGACGGACAACGTGGTTATTTTTTAATTTATAAATAATTATTTTTAAAAAAAATCAACGGACGGCGTCTCTATATATATTAAATAAATAATAATTAATTATATATATATTTAGCGCAAAATCCGCGAAAAAAGCGACGGACTAAGAGATGCCGTCTGTCGCTTTTTGTAAAATAATTTTTTTTATTAAAAAGCGACGGACAGTGTGGCAAATGACGTCGCCTTTTGAAGCGACACCGTCAGTCACTTTTTTGTCCGTCATTTTTTAGCATTTTTTTAGTAGTGGTTCTGTCTGACCATCCATCTGTGGATGAAATGTTGTGCTAAGATTAACCCGAGTACCAAAACCTTTCTGAAATGACTTCCAGAAATGAGAGGTAAACTGAGGACCTCTATCTGAGATGATAGACACAAAAACTCAATGCAACCTGACTATCTCATTAATTTAAAGCTTGGCGTAGTCCTCCGCCGAATTTGTAGTTTTAACAGCCAAAAAGTGTGCAGACTTAGTAACTCTATCAACTATCACCCAAATGGAGTCATTTTGTCTGCGAGTACGAGGTAAACCTGTAATGAAGTCCATGTCGATCACTTCCCACTTCCAAGTAGGAATGTTGATCTCTTGAGTCATACCTCCTGGTTTCTAATGTTCTACCTTTACTTGCTGGCAATTAGGGCACTTAGCCATAAAATCCGCTATATCCCTTTTCATACCATTCCACCAAAAGACTTCCCACAGGTCACTGCACATCTTAGTGGCGCCTGGATGAATACAATATCTGGAATTATGGGCTTCTACAAGAATCTGTTGTCTCAACTCACCCACCCTAGGAAGACATAATCGACCTTGATAGCGAAGCACAACATCTCCCCCTTGGGAGAAAACCTCAACTCTCTGTTGATGGACTGCACCCTTTAGTTGAAGCAATATTGGATCACTGTCTTGCTTTTCCTTAACCTCCGCTACCAATGAAGATTCTTCCCCATTCTGAACTGTTACACCACCATCTGATATGCTCATAAGACGAACTCCTAAGCGAGCAAGTCTATGAACATCCTTTGCTAGTTCTTTTCTTTCTTCCTCAACATGTGCTACACTACCCATAGATAGTCTACTAAGAGCATCTGCTACTACGTTGTCCTTACCAGGATGGTAATGCACACTCATATCATAATCCTTGAGGAACTCAAGCCATCTCCTCTGGTGAATATTCAACTCTTTCTACGTGAACACATATTAAAGGCTCTTATGGTTTGTGAACACATTTACCTGAACACCATACACGTAATGTCTCCAAATCTTAAGTGTAAACAACACTGTTGAAAGCTCAAGGTCATGAGTTGGATAGTTCTTCTCATGCACCTTAAGCTATCTGGAAGCATATGCTATAACCTTACCTCGCTGCATCAACACACAACCTAGGCCGACTCTGGATACATCACAATAGATAACATAACCGTCTGAACCCTTTGGCAGAGTCCAAACAGGAGTTGTAGTCAACCTAGTTTTTAGTTCTGTGAAGCTTTTTTCACAATCATCTGACCACTAAAACTTCACCTTTTTCTGAGTCAACTTAGTCAATGGAGAGGCTATGGATGAAAATCCTTCCACGAACCTTCTATAATACCCACTAGACCCAAGAAACTTCTAATATTTGTAGGAGAGGTAGGTCTGGGCCATTGTTTCACTACTTCTATTTTCTTGGAATCCACTCGGATCCCTTCACTAGATACAATATGCCCAAGGAAAGCAACAAATTTCAACCAAAACTCACATTTGCTAAACTTAGCGAATAACTGGCGATCCTTGAGAGTTTGCAGGACAACCCTCAAATGATTCACATGTTCTTTCTCTTTCCTAGCGTAAATGAGGATATCATCAATAAAGACGATAACGAACAAGTCCAAATACTGCTTGAACACTCTGTCATCAAATCCATGATAGCCATAGGAGCATTGGTTAGTCCAAATGACATAACTATGAATTCATAATGACCATACCGAGTTCTGAAGGCTATTTTCGGGATGTTACTATCTCTGAATCTAAGCTGATGATAACCGGATCTGAGGTCTATCTTTGAGAAATGACTAGCACCCTAAAGTTGGTCAAACAAGTCATCAATCCTAGGGATAAAATACTTATTCTTGATTGTGACTTTGTTCAACTGCCTATAGTTAATACACATTCTGAGAGAACCATATTTATTTTTCACGAACAACACTGGTGCACCCCATGGGGAAATACTAGGTATGATGAAACCCTTATCTAGAAGGTCTTTCAACTACTCTTTCAATTACTTAAGCTCAGCTAGAACCATTTTGTAAGGAGGAATAGAAATAGGCTGGGTATTTGGAAGGAGATCAATTCCAAAGTTGATTTCCCTTTTGGGAGAAACTTCGGGAAGATCATTTGGAAACACTTCTGGAAATTCATTAACTACAGGAACTGACTCAAGAGTTGGGGTTTCGGAGCTTGAATATTTAACCTGAACTAGATGATAGAGATAACCCTTAAAGATAATCTTTTTGGCCTTAAGGTAAGAAATGAATCGACCCATAGGCGCTAAACTACTACCCTTCCATTCTAAGATTGGTTCGTCTGGAAACTGAAAACGAACGATCTTAGTTCTACAATCAATTGAGGCATAACAGGAATGTAGCTAATTCATGTCTAGAATGATATCAAAATCTACGATTTCTAACTCTACAAGACTACTGAGGTGACTTTCTGAGAGACTGTGGCAGGGTAATTTCTATATACCCATCTAGCTATAACTGGTTACCGTCTGGAGTAGAGACTGAGAAGGGTTCTGAGAAAGTTTCTGGACTAACATTGAAGTTGACTGCTATATAAGGAGTTACAAAGGAAAGAGAAGCCCCTGGATCTAACAAAGCATAAACATCTAAGTTAAAAACTCGTAACGTACCAGTGACTACATCAGGAGAATCTTCGTGATCCTGGCGAGCCTGAAGAACATACAACC
Organism: Solanum piurae; assembly: GCA_029582685.1. Classification (NCBI taxonomy): domain Eukaryota; kingdom Viridiplantae; phylum Streptophyta; class Magnoliopsida; order Solanales; family Solanaceae; genus Solanum; species Solanum piurae. The sequence continues at coordinate 3,977 of JAJOOO010018018.1, forward strand.
TGTTTTGGCCTTGTCCGCCACCTGTACCAAATGAGTTACCCTGCTGAGTCGGGCAACCTGCTGGTGTTGCTGAAGTCGTAGACTGAGCTCTACCATTATTGCCCCCTTGACCCTGTTTAGCAGAAGGATAGTCTCTTAACTTGTGACCAGAATGACCACACCCAAAGCATCCTTCCTTTCCTGCAAGACACTCACCCGAATGGTTCTTACCACACTTTGTACAAGTTGGGTAGGTTCTAGTGCCTGAAATACTCCCCTGAGACTTAAAGCCTGATGTCCTACCTTTCTGATCATGTTGGAACTTGGAGGATGGAACACTAGCTGATGAAGGTGCTAGAGCTGAAGACTTTTGCTGAAACTGCGAGCGATTTCCACCACCCAATTTCTATTGAGAATACTCATAGTTTCCTGTTCTAGCCTTTTTATTATCCTTAGCCTGTTTCCTAAGCTTATCTCCCTCAACCTACTGAGCATGAGTCATGAGCCTAGAGATGTTCATATTTTCCTGCAACATAACATTCCTACACTCCATTTTCACTAAGTGGGATACCCCATATAGAAAATTGTTCATTTGAGCCTTGGAATCGGCAACCATGTGAGGAGCATACCTGGAGAGTTGAGTGAACTTGAGTCCATACTCTTGGACTGTCATGCTACTTTGCCTCAAATTCACGAACTTCTGAGCTTTTATCTCCCTCAACTCTCTTGGGAAGAACCTTGTCAAGAAAAGTCTCACTAAAGCATTCCCCAGTGATAGGAGCTGCATCCGTACCCCTGTTTTCTTCCTATAGAGTATACCAGATGTGAGCTACATCCTTAAGCTGATAGGATGCCAACTCTACCCTATAATTACCAGTCTTTTGCATCACTCTAAAGATTTTCTTGACCTCATCTATGAAGTTTTGGAGATCCTCACAAATCTGTGACCCTAAAAACTCAGGCGGATTCATCCTAACAAAATTACAAACCCTGGCTGCCACTGATCCACCACTAGAATTTGCAGGAACTGGAACCTGTTGGTAGTTGTAGTTGGTCATACTCTGAGCAAAAAGCTAAATGGCATTCCAAAACTCAGCATTCGAAACTTCCTGATTTGGGGCTGGAGGAGTTGTGTTAGCGTTGCGTGCATTTTCATTCCTTCCATAAGCTCTATGAGGAGCCATGATCTAAAACACATAACGAAGGATTAGAATGAGGAAATTGGATCATACCTCACACACGATAAGAATATCAAGAAAGTGAAGTTTTCCTAAATGATGTAGTTTAGGGGTTAAACGATGTTGTTTAAGGTCTAACACATAGGGAAAAGACCAAACGACTCCTGACTTAAAAGTCTGTCGGAGCCACCGATGGTCCGTGGACTGACCCACGGTCCATTCTAGTCAACCGTCGTTTGTCTTCAAAGGGAAGAAATTTGAGGGTCTGACCTACAGCCCTGGACCACAGACCGTGGTCTAACCTACGGTCCGTAGATCCTGGCGTGGGTCTACCCTTAGCCAATTAAATTTTCTGGACTTTTCTTGGAAGGGTTGCAGGTGGCCATCCATGGACCACCAGGAGGGACCTTAGATCACCCTACGGTCCATGGGTGGAAATCGTGGGTTGCACCTTCAACTTCTGGAAATCTACTGGTTTGGTCTGTTTTCGGATACGGAGTGTTACAGTGGTAGATGAGATCCTTCTTGTTAGTATTCATTGCGATTTATTATTTGTATTTTAATTCCAACTTCAGTAAAAAAAAATTAAGAACAATGAAACTGAAAATGAAATTTTCTGATTTTGGTTGTGTATAATAGATTTAAATTGTGATTTTTTTTGTATGAACCTTCGTTTATTTCATATTACAAAATAATTTATGTGAAACATGAATAAATGATGTTATGAGTTTTTTGTATAATAGTTTTTTTAATTTGTATACTGTAAACACCATGGATGTGATATTTTTGTATTTATATTTGAATGATTTGATTATATTGTTTTGTGGCAGTGTATGAAATAGTGATGATGTTATCGATATATATCTATGAAATGTGTGTCAAAAATAAATGTATGAAATGTATTTTATTTTATGAATTCTGGTAGACTATTTGGAATGATATTGGTATGAATAAGTAATGACGAGTGTGTATAAATTTGTGTGAGAAGAATGAAGTTGTGGATGAAATTTGTATTATCTTGGTATGAAAAGTTAATATAAATACAACATATTTATTATTCCTTTGTATTATGTAAGACTGACTGTTATTTTTAATGAAATAGGGAAATATGTTGATTTTCAGATGGAGGGGATTATCTATGAATCTTCCAGTCTGTATAGTTGTCTAGTAAATGCGATAACTTCGCAACTTAGGATAGATGTTAATATTAATGATGTAGAGATTAAATATATAGTTAGTGATCAATGTCCACTTGTTTGTATCCATAATGATGTGGGTGTGCAGATATTTTTGTATCAAAAGAAAGTTAATGTAGATTTCTTTACGAAGTATCCGTTGTGCATGGCTCTGAAGAATATAGCAATGGATAATCCGGAATCTGTAGTTGTTGTGGATAGAAGACATTCTGATGTTAGTAGACCACTAACCAATCTTGATTTATACTCAAATAATTCAATCCACTTGGTAGGAATAAATTCGAGTGGAGTTGTTGATGAAAATAATGATGAAGGACATGAAGTAATCAGTGACCTTACTAATTTGTTGATATTTGAAAATCAGACTTACAAAGATAAGGGCATACTTATGGAGGTGATGTGACATTATGGAGTTGTCAAAAAATTCTTGTATCTTGTTCTAGTTCTTTTTGGTAATAATTTATTTGCTTATTTGTATGTGTAGTTTTTTTGTATGAATTTGGTATATAAATTTTTCATTGATCTTCTTTTGTTTTCTGAAACAGGTATTACCTGAAGTATCCTTCTGAAAATTATTCCTGGTTAATGAATTCATTAAGTTTGAATCAACCGGGGCTATTCAAAATCAAAAAATGTTGTGGGGGTCACACTTGTTCTGTTAGAGATAGAGTTTATGCAAGGCGTCAGGGAATCCCTGACGTTGTATCTGTTATGATATTAGATAAATTTGTTGATTCAACAACTGTATACACTCCAAAAGATATAGCCGAAGACATGTTGAAATTACATGATGTTTCGCTAACATACAAGCAGGCCTGGCGAGCTAAAGAAAAGGCAATAAAATTGTTGCGTGGAGATCCAGTTAAGTCATATGCTAAACTACCAGGTTTTTTTTGAATTAAATTTTTTATTTTACTTTATGTCTAATTGTTATCAAACTGAAAATTAAGAGTGAAACTAAATTGGTATGAGTTTTAGCAAAGCAACAAATTGATAGCCATTTGGCATGCAGTTTCTTTACAAATTGGTATCCATTATCCAGTTGGTTTCAATTGTGTATCCAATTGATATCCATGTTGTATCCAATTTGAATCTAATTGGTATCCAGTTTTGCATCCAATTAATATATTATTGTGTTGTGATATTTAGATAACAAATTGTAAAAATAATTGTAACAATGGAAAAACTTCCAGGTTATCTATACATAATGGAGCAGACCTATCCTAGTTCTGTTTTGAGCTTGAAAAGAAAAGAAGGTGAGAGCTTCTTATATGCATTTGTTGCATTAGAAGAATGTATTAGAGGTTGGAAGTATTGTAGGCCAGTTGTAGTGGTTGATGGGGCAGCCTTAACAAGCACATATGGTGGTACAATGTTGACTGCAAGTACTATGGATCCAGGAGGTATTATTGAATCTTTTATATTTATATGCAATAATAATTATGATATAAGGTGTGTTTCCAATCTGTATGATTTTTTTTTTAAAAATGCATCTGGTCACATACTTCCACTTGCTTATGCCATAGTGGATTCTGAGAATGATGCATCATGGATGTAACACCCTGCTTCTTGAAAGAACAAAAATTAGAAAGTAACTGTTTTTGTAAATAATCAAATTTGGAAAGTTTGACAAAGTTAAGTTAAGTATGAGTTTTGGGTCAACTTCAAACGATCATATATCCTAGCTCAGAATGAGTTAGGTGTGCTACAAAATACCGTAGGAAATATCTTTGATTTATCTTTCCAACACCGCTGAGTTTTCTCAATTCCGAGTTAGCATGAGGGAGATATGTCAATTTGAAGTTGGACTGTCTAGATAAGGAAAGTCAAAACCGGATTTTAGAAGGGTATTATGGTCTTTTCATTACCCAATTATTTAATTTCACTTTTGGTAATTAAGATGGGGTTTAAACTGATTTAGTTCAGTTTACATTTCATAAAAAAGAGTTAGGGTTTTGAGAAAAGAGAAAAGAAGAGGAGAAAAGAGGAGAAGAGAAAAGGAATCGTAAGTTCTTGAAGCTAAGATCGTGGATTTCATCAAGGGGTGATCCCTACGAGGTATGTGAGACTTTCATAGTGTTGGGTTCGTTCACCCATGCGCCAATCATGTTTATTTCAGTGAAATTCGTTCTAGAAAGTTGAAAGTTGATGAATCTTAAATGGTGTTCTTGAAATTGGCCTTCGTTTTTGAGTTAGGTTGAGATTGAGGAGTTCCTTGAGGTTATAATGTTGTTTCCTTGAGTTGTTTGAGTTAGATTCTTGTGTATACCTACTGGGTATATGAATCTAAAGGGAATTTGACAAAAAGAACTGAGTTTAGGTGAATTGGGGTTAGAAAATAAAGAAGGAACAAGTCGGGCAAATCAAGGTACGACGCGGACTTGTTCCTCAGGATTGAAAAAAATTTCTCCACGTCGCGGAGTGGTCACAGACCGTTCTACCTCAAAATTTATTCCGCGACCAAATATTTAAATGCATCTCCACGTCGCGTACTTGCTTTCTGACAGTGATTTCTTGATCTTTTCTCATGTTTAACTATTTAAAAATACTTCTAAACATCATGAGATCTTTCCTATCACAAATCACAATCATTGAATCCATAATTCAATTCAAGGAAAGTTAAGAGCCAAGTCAAGAGAAGTTCATAGAGTCTTCCAAGAGTCTTTTACAAATGTTTTTACTTTGTTTTAAGACCTGAGTTTTGAGTTGTTTAAAGAGTAAAGGTTGAAGTTCATTTCTTCAAAGAGTATATGGGGACTATGTATTCCCAAAGAGTTTAAAATGTTTTCACATTTAAGCAAGAAAGGAAACTTTGATTTCCAAAAGAGCCTTTGAGCTAGTTTTTTAGTAAAGAGTAAATGTTCTCACATTTAAGCAAGAAAGGAAACTTTGATTTCCAAAATAGCCTTTGAGCTAGTTTTTCAGTAAAGAGTAAATACTTTCACAATTAAGCAAGAGAGGAAACTTTGATTTCCAAGAGAGCCTTTGAGCTAAGTTTTGAAAAATTATCTCAAACCACATAGTTATGTTTTTAAACATATTGAGCTAGTATATTTTAGGAGTAGTACTGAGCACCTATATTGTAACACCCCGTATCCGAAAATGGAGATTTCAGTTTTTTTGGTGTTACAGGTGGCACTCACGGACACCATCCACGGACCGTTGATGGACTCACAGTCCGTCCTGCAGGTCCGTGGTTCGTGACAGAAAACTTCCCCAGAACTCAATCAGAAAATTTGGCTAAGTGTTGACCCACGACCGGACTTACGGTCTGTAGGTCAAGTCACGAACCGTAGTTCGTGTCCGTGGATCAATGCCCCTAAAGCCTAGCTTCACTCCCGATTTACGGTTGACCAGCACAGACCGTCAATCGATCTACGGTCCGTAGGTCTGACCGTAGATGAGAGTCAACAGCCAATTAGCTGAAAATTGTTGATGAATCAACTTCAGATGGTCATAACTTTTAGCACAAAATGAATTATGTGTGCCACGACCTATAGTATGATAGATAATTGAATTATCTTTCCAACGCCACCGAGTTTACTAAATTCCGACTTCCGAGTAAAGAGTTATGCTTGTTTTAGTGAAGCCCTGTCGGGCAGCCCGACCTACGGACCCAATTGACGGACCGTCGATTGATTGACGGACCGTAGGTTCAGTCCGTCGATCACTCCGACAGCAATTAAGTCAGGGGTTTTTTGGTCTTTTCCTATTTCGTTTAAACTCTAAGATACGTCGTTTAAACCCTAAATCATGAGATTTTAGTCAGTTTAAGCCTAGAAACATAACTAGAACTTACTTAAGTCAAATCATTAATCAAACTTAGAAGAATTAGAACGCTAAGAAGAGAAAAGAGGTCAAGAACCCTAGTTCAA
>JAJOOO010018019.1:0-14474 GCA_029582685.1 Solanum piurae
CCTTTTACTTTATATTTTTATATTTTTTATTACTCTTGAAATTAACGTCAAAATTAAACATACACTTTCTAATCTAACAAAACAATAACGAATGGTTAAAAATAAATCTCATTTTCCTGGTTGATAAAATAAAACAACAATAATTTATTTACTTATTTTTAGCCTAACAAATTTCCACTTTATCATTATTATCTAAATCAAGACAAAAATAATGTTATGACCCGTTCATTTTTAAGAGATCACAACTAACAAATAAAAATAAATAAATAAATAAAATAATAATCATCGATTAAAGCTACCTTCATTCATTAAATGGAGATATAACAACTAACAAATTAATCATTTTAATCAAATTAATGAATAAAACAACATATAAGAAAATTTGTCATAAAATCACATTAAACTCCATAAATAAATTAAAGAGATAAGGAAAAATTGAATACCGCAAAATCTTGACCGAACCTCGATTAGAACACCCATCAAATTTTTGTAGATGGTTTGCAATGATATATGTGTTGTGTTTAAATAGAATAGTAATGAAAAAGGAAGACAATATGTGAATGTATTGATGAACTAAACTAAAAATAAAAATGAATTCCTCTTTTTTCTTTTCCTGCGTGAGTTTTTCTTCTTTTTCCTGGTGCAGATTGTTTTTTTTTGTGGTCTCTGTCCGTTCTTTTTTTTTGTGTTGTGTATGTTGGTCAGTATTAATATATGTAGTAGTAGTAGTGTGTGTGTCGTGTGAGTATGTGTATAGTGGGGGGGATTATGGTGTAGTGGGTGAAATGGGGTTGTGGGGTAGTGTAGATATATATAAATATAAAATATAATAATTAAAAATATTAAGTAATTATTTAATTAATATAAATATTTATAAAAAAAATGTAGCTAATTAAAAAATAATTAAGAAACACTAGTTTATTTATTAAATATACATTTAAAGATTATTTTTTTTGTAGTTTTCTAATCTTTTAAAATAAACTTACTAAAGTACGATGAAAAATAAAAATAAAATATTTGATTTATATAAAAAAAAAACAATATTCATGTACTAAAAAATGATGTAATACCTTAAGTTCGGTCAAAAACTACGTGTCTACATACTTTATTTCACCAAACATAATTTTCTCACTTGTATTTTGGTAATAAAAAAACAATAAATATGAAAGATGTGCATGTACCAAATAAATGTTGGCTTCTATTGGACTAGTGATGTATCCAACTAATTATCCTATCTTCCTATTGGGAAAGAGACATTAGATTTTCAAGAGGGAAAAGTGCAAGTTGCTTTACTATAGCTAAAATGGAATATCTATAGATTTTGTTTTTTGCTCAAATATATATATCATATGATTGTAAGTGAGGGTTTGGACATTACAAAAAGAGAGAGAGAGAGAGAGTAATATGTAGTATTTGGAAAAAAGTTTTAAAATAGTGTTTAACAATTGGACATGAATACAACATGAAAAAATTTTGAACTTTTTTTTAGTATTTTGAAGTGAAAATACGAAATCAAGTATTAGAAGTTTTCAAATTTCGAAAAATTAGAGTAATTCTATATCCAAATATACCTATGGAATATAATTTCGTAAAAAAGATGAAATTTATCCATGGCCAAAAGGTCCCTAAAATGACCTATTTTTAACAACATGAATAGTTTCACCAATCGAGCATCCAATAATACGACTAAATTTTGTATTGTCGTACTCTTGGTACCAAATGTTATTTTGATGGATTTGTATTATGATGCGTTTTTTATAATGTCAAATTAAGAGACACATGTTTGCAGAATGTCGATATGTGTATGAAGTCAGGAGCAAATTGAATAGGTGGCTAGGGATAGAAATACAATGTAAATGAGTGTGTTGCACACTTCAATGGATCAAGAGAAGAAGGTGGAAGCACTTCCAAAAGGAGATAGTAGCAACAATATGGGGGATAATGATCTACTACATGTTGCAGTCAATAAATTTAAAAAAAAATATGCGATTACACAAATATAGAAGAAAATACGTGAGAGAGTATACATGTTACAAAGTACAAAGAGAGCTCATTGATGTCAAAGGTTGATTTTGCAACTTATGTAATTAGATGTTTGTTTTCTCGAGATCTAGCTAGTGGTTATGAGGTACCCTTCCTAGAAGGTGGCTGAAAATACTAGAGGCTCCTTAGGGTGTAATATTTGTTTGGTATGGTAATATTTCACATTTTATCACCAAAAAAAGAAGAAGAGAGAAATAATAATATTTAAGACTTTTTAAATTTACGAATAAGAAATAGAAAATAGCCCTTGCCTTTCAATTTGTTAAGTAGCAAAAATAAAATAAAAAATGATCACAACACAAAATTGAAGTAATGTGTTATACGATATAATTTAGTTCCTATAAAATTTATATCGATGAAAGAATAAGTTCGTTTTAAGAACCAATAAAGCTACACTTGTTGGATGCAAATTAAAATTCTTCCTACATTTCATTTGTGAGGCAATGTACATTCATTAAGAAGAAAAGCATTCAAGAACATAATTTAAACTATATTTTTCACTATTACCTTTTTGTTTATTCCCAAGTTATTCTTAAAAATAAAAATAGTTGTTTCTTAAAATGTAAAACTTCATTAAACGGAAAAACATATGTGAAAAAAGAATTCAAGCATTTATCTTGAATTTTCTACAATAAAAAAAGATTCAAAATTTATTTATCATGGAATAGAAGAAGTGATACACAATTTATTTCTGACAAAGTAGAGTAATTATTTTGAATAAAGACTATCAATTTGAGAGACAAAAATTAACGACGAGGAAAATGGAAAAATTACGCGTATAAGCAAACATATATTAGTTAATTAGTTAATATAGCTATAGTTTGCCTTAATTACAATTTGCAACCTATTTTTAGCTATAATTATGTGACTCAACTTTTTAGTTTTGTATAAAATGCACGTTTGTATAATTCAGAATTTGTATAATATAATTTTTATAACTGTTTACACTTCTGATGTTTGTAATTGTTTAAATTCGTTATTTTGAGTTTATACAAAAATAACTAAATTATACAAATGTATCCGCGAATTATACAAATCTGTGAATTATACAAATTTGCGAATTATACAAACAAGACAGGTTAAATTATAGCTACAACCCGTAAATATACAAACTATAGCTATAAAGCATAATTAAGTTTATTCTAGTGGCTATTTGTGAAAGTTCCCCGAGGAAAATTCATGAAAAAAATTGAGTAGTTAAAAGAGCCCATAATACAAAAGCCCATAATATTGGCCCACCTAGACCCATTAGCATTTCTTCTTCCTGCAATATCCGTGTGCAGAAAAAAATTAAGAAAAAAAAAAGCGACGCATCGCCAAACAGCACCCACCACTCTCAAAATCTTGAAACAGTGAACGGAATCGAATTGTATGTATTCCTTTTTCTTTTTACTCTCTCTGTAATTTTACGAAACCCCTTTGTTTCCCCCATTGTTTTTGAACTGTTTTCAGAGAATTTTAAAGCATATTTTTTCGAGGTAAACTTGATTTTGAACTCTTAAACTTGGATGAGTTGCTTACGCTTTGTATTTTGTTAGCACCCAAAATTACAATTTTATTGATAGATTTTTAATCTAATACCCCCTCTGTCCCAATTTAGTTTGATTGGATACGGAGTTTATGGAATAAAGGAGAGATTTTTAAATTTTGTGGTCTTAAACTTGCAAAGGTTGAAATTGGAAAACTTACTAAATATAGAAAGATATTATTTTCTATTGTATTCTTGTTATTTGTTATCCATTGATGGGTTTTGGAGTTATTTTTGTTGCTATTTTCTGAATTTGCATAATCCTCTTATATGAGTGCTTAGGAATATGATTACTGAGCTATTTGTAGGACAAAATATGATTTTTTTGATAGGGTGTGAATCCCTGGACACCATGATTAACTTGTTTGGAATTAGTCAAAGTGTGCCCAAGCTAGCATGGACACCACTGTTATCGGGAAAATGATGAATTTTTGAGAATGTACAATAGATCAAATTCATTTCTGTGATGCTCGTTTGGTCGCTTTATTGATGAAGGAATAACATTTAAGAATCAGTGTATTTGGAATGGAGTTGCAAAGCTTGTAATTTTTTTAGGAATGTCACCTGCCCTTTTATGTGATTTTGTAGGATCCTGTTAGTTTTATAACTTGAAGGATGTTCATTGTTTAGTGATCCTTTAAGGATGTAGTGTAATGGGTATACATTATAGATGTATGTGGCCAAAAACCTTTCGTCGCCCTATTCCACTTGAATATATAACTGCTTGTTCCACGTAAGATGGTTTTGTCTGTAGATTACACTTTCTTTTTGTTTTCGATAAAAATTACACCTTTTCATTTCATTTATATGATATAACCCAAAAGAAATAATATTGAAGTCCACTACCAGTGAGCTAAGCAAGTTGTGCACCATGTTTTTACTAATAAGAACAGCATAATTTTTGACAAAACCCCTTTTAGTTCAGCTAGCTGCACTTATGAGGCCAAAACTTGGTGCTCTGTCTTGTACCAACACAGGAAGGACAAGGAGTAAGACTGTAAGAGCAATAGGATCATAAGCGAACTTTCGAGCTTTGCCTTTCCAAGGCTGATCAACTAGCCATCCCCTAATAGAATACCTGGAAATAGAAGCTACATGCTTGAACTGATGTCGGAGAACTACTTACTATTCACTTCAGAGTGATGAACGAAGCAACTAGAAATGTATTGGAGCACCAAGTGTTGAGCATTAAGCTTTGCTTTCTTTTTTTGCATTTCTGCTTGATCTCTCCATTAATGTTTCAAAGAATGTTTCTTATTTATTTTTTCAGAAGGAATAGTTTAGAAATAGTCTACCTAACGTTGAGCCAATATATTTTAAGCTTTCTTAGAACAAAATTTGCATTTCATCTTGTGTCCTCTACCCCAAGGTGTCCAACTGGATACCCTTCGTCGGAAAATTACGTTTTATATATATGTCGAATTCTACATTTAAAAGATATATATTTAAAGTTGGACACCCTTGGCATGTGTCTGGTGTAGTGGTAATATGTGTCCATTTGAATGAAGGATTTCTGGGTTCGAACCCCAAATAGCACAATAATTTTTTGTTTTATTTTGACAGCCACACCATTATTCTTCGACGCCCTTAATATAATTTTTGGTTCCGCCACTGCCTCTGACTTTATTGAACTTGCTCATTTTTGTCTTCTTTAGAATTAGTATTATTCACAGTGTTGCTCCATTGCTTAAAGTGCCGGAGCAATGCGAAACGATGGTTTACAATTCTAATAATGTGAAATGAAGCAATTTGGAAGAGACACTGTAAGTCATAAATTGATCCAAGCAAGAACCAGTCACTGCTTTGAATGTAACTTTAGAGATGAAAAGAGAAAGTAAAAGGAGGAGAAAAGTGTGGTGTTTTAGTACCTGTGTAGTAGGACTTATATCCGTGTATCATAAAACCGGGCCTTTCGCTACATTTGTACTCAGACTCCTCTCTTTGTTGTTTTCTTCTTCATCTTATTTTTCTAGCTTGCAATGGCTCTTCTATTTTTCTGTATCTTTGTATCTGCTGAGTTGCTTCTTACTTCGTTTTCTTTTATAATGACTTTTTGTTCTTTTGATGTGTGGCCCTTCTCTTCTCTGCTTCTTCTGCTTCATGCCTTTTTTTCATTTTCTTCTTCTACTATCAATTGTTTTCAATAGTTCTTTTTATTCTCGTTATTTCGGTATATCTCTGATTTTTTATTTATAAGTTGATTGATAAGAAGATAAGCAATGACAGTTGCAACTTAAGTTGATATTAGTGCAGTGGTCAAAGCAATCAAATGAATATTGAACGCTGCAAATCTATTATTTTACTCGTGAAACCTACCCTTACAGAGTCCAATCTATTTGTCTTCCAGCTGTGCACTTCAGTAGTGGAAGGTTGACGATAAACTGTAATATATCATATTCATTTCTCAAGCGAGAAACAAGAATAATACTGAATCCTGTTTGTTGTCTACCATCTATTGGTAAACAGAAATTTACAAAACGAGAGAGGTTTCCAGAACTTCTTGGAACATTGAATCAAAAAAAGGTGTCCAAAAGCACAAATGTCTTGTCATATCCGTGTATTGTGTCCTCCATGTCAAGCCAAGTTAATTTGTATGTATGAGGATAGGTACTCGATCCATTCTATTTAGCATCTGAATTTTTTCCTCATAGATGCATATAATCTTAAGAACTCTTAACTAGATACATGTACTCATAATTTGTATCCAACATTGTTGTATTTCTAATGGTGTATTTGTTCTGTTACTTAAAACTTGGTATAATTCTTCCATCTTGATTGGGTTGTTCCTATACTTAGATATTTTCTCGGCTTGAATGTTGATAGATGAAGAATCAGTCCCTGCAATGAGAAATAATGAGTAAAAATAAACAAATAAAAGTTGTTTGATTTAGTATAATATTGTTGATGTGTAGTACCTTTAACCAGAATCGTCCGATATTGAGAATGGTCAGCCATTAAAGTGTTTGAGAAACAACAAAATCAAAAAATATAAAACCTAATTTGTAAAACTTTTTTAAATTGAACTTAAGAACATTATGAATTTTAACTCAGATACTAAATCAAGATACATGAGAATAATAAAACAATAAAAACAAATCTATATGTAAAATACTTCTTTGAACATGCAAATATGTATTGAATGAATGAAGATATATATTAAAGAAAGAGAAGAAGAAGAAAGAAAGTGGGCTGCTGGACATGGGGGTGGGGAACGATCGGCGGCAGATGGGAATAAAAAAAATTTAATTTGTTAATGAGCATTAATTAAGGAGTTTAAATTTAAGATAATTATTCAATACTATATTTAAGAGATTTGTGTATCTTAATAAATCTTTTGAAATATATGGTATAAATATTTAAAATGATAATATGTGTAATTATTTTTAACTATAGATAAATATAGTATATATGATAGTGATGTAAGTGTGTTGTTAGGTAGTTTTTCCTATAATTTATGTCATGAGAAAAAGTAGTTGTAGGGTCAAAATAAAAGTGCAAATGAAGATTTACGGCCCAATGGGTCTCAAAAAATGTAGGCCCAAAGGCACTCTTTTTTATTTTTATCGAATTGCGAGCCATTAATTGAGAACCCAAAATAAGATTATTCTTCAAATTATCGTTTCTTCTCCGGCGAAAGTTCACGATTCTCCGGCTGCTGCAAAACGCTTTGCTCTCCATATTTTCTGGCAGCTCAAGTCAAACTTGTAAGTAATATCTGTCTCCATCTTTTCTAGTCGCCAAAAGCGAATTTGTAAACCCCAAAACCCTACCAAGCCAGAAAACTGTTCCGTGAGTTTCTGCTAAAAAGAGATGGCTTCTTTAATATTTTCAGTTTCTTCCGAGTTTTGTTTGATGGTGCTGGATTTAAGTGAAAGCTCCGTTTTAACTATTTTTCATTTTCTCAGAGTAATTTATTTGCTTAAGTTTCTCTAGATATTCAATTGAAAAGCGCAAACAACCTCTCTACCTTCTGAATGTAGAGGTAAGGTCTGCGTACGTAATATCCTCCCCAGACCTGACTTGTGAAATTACTATGAACACCTAATTTTTAACGTGTTTATTTTACTCCTACAATATATAGTAAGGTCTTATGTCTTTTGTTTTGTAATTTGGGTAATTTTGTCTTTGTTATTATTGTTTTTTTTAATTGGCCCAAATGACCCAATTTTTGATTGAATTGGATTAATTTAGACCAAATTCTGATGGCCCAATCAATTTTGACCCGGTCCAATAGGATGGTCAAGATTAAAACTCAATCATCCATGATTTTTTTGATCCAAGGATTTTATAGGACTCTACCAAAAATATAAAATTTCAAAATCAAATTTTTATTGCCATTTTTTTTATTTTTCTCCCCTTTTACAAGATTAATTTTTTTTTTTTTTTTTTTTTTAGAAAAGTGGACTTGTGTGCGGTTATACTCCTAGGTCAATCAAATTTTTTTTTAGTAACTAATACAAAAATTGTCTTTTATCCAAAAATTATTTTAGCCAAACATGAGTTAATAAAGTGATCATGCTAAAATCACGAGACTCGGGGGGTGTCTCACACCTTCCTTCCGGTCAGTAGAATTCCTTACCCAATCTCTGTTTTTGTAGATTAAAAATAAATAAATTAAAATTAAAATTTGAAATTTACGGGTGACTTGGAACACCTAAAAAACTCAATTTCAAGTGGCGACTCTGAAAATAAATTTTTTTTTCTTTAGTTTTATATATATTTTTTTAAACCCGTCATATCCTTAACAATTGTATAATAATAAAAGTGATGTGACAGATCTGGCGATTTCGCTGGGAAACTTTCTTTAAAATTCGAGCTTTGTACATTAATTATATTTAGCTATTTTTATTATTTGGATTGTTCTTTTTTTTAATTCTTTTTTGTTGTTGGCTAATTGTGCTATTTCAATTATTTATTATTTCGATATTATGCGATTGTATATATAAATTACCTCTTCTCGCACACCCTCTGAGTCTCTCGAATTTTTGTTGTACACTGTGTGTGCGGATACTCTCCACTAGACTTCTGTCTAGGATGACCCAATTTGCAATTACGCTCATGATTATAGGTTTGTTACACGCGTTAGGCAGGGTTGGACCACTAGTTAAGCCGAAATAGCTCTGCTACCGGTACGCTAACCCTCCCCGGCTCGAGTTGTCCATTGGAATAAAGCCAGTCTAGACACCTTCCAAATAAAATGGTTAACCGAGTAAAAACTATCTCTGGTAGGCTACGTTTAGTTGCATCATTTGCATTTGACCTAGAAAATCTAAGATATTTACCCACTCTAAACCAACATGCCCATTTTATATGCTACGTGAAAATAATTTGTTCAGAAGGCCTTTACATTATTGACCAGCTTTATAACAACTTTGTCTTTCAATTTATTTAATTTTTTATAAAAGGGGTGGTCTTTCAAGTGTGAGTCCTTTTTTTTTTCTTCATGAACTACGCACACCTGATTCTCACTAAAATGAGATACGTAGGCATCCCTTCTCGGGTTCGGTGTTTGTAAAAATGAGTAATTTTTTTAACAAAATATAATAATAATAATAAAAAAATTCTTTTATTTTATTTTTCTCCCTCAGTTAGAATTTGTCGTAAAACATTAATTGAATTATATTCAAAGGTACAAATGGCACTTCCGATCAAAAGACAGGGTTCTAAAAGGCCTAGAAGTGAAGGAATTCTATAGTTCATGATCGTTGACACAATATCCAATGATTTATGGCGATGGTGGACAGACATGGGGAGTCATGACCAAAGGAGAATAAAAGAACATTTGGGACATCTAGTTCATCTAATGGAGATTGACCCTAGAAGGGATGTGATTGAGGCATTGATTCCTTTTTGGGATCCCAAAAATAATGTGTTTCGATTTTCTGACTTCGAGATGACACCAACTCTGGAAGAAATCGCCAGCTTCAAGGGGAAGGGGTCCAGTGTTCGAGGTGCTGATCTCCGCAATAAAAAACCTATAATTTCAAAGAACGTTAATGCCAAAAAGTTCCTGGAACTTCTCAAGATCAATCAAATAGAGAAGGAAAGTTTGAAAAATGGGTGGGTTTCATTGGAATTTTTATACGAGAGGTATGGTCAAAAGGATGGATTTAAAAACTATCGGAACCAACTTAGCAACCAAGGGGGTGAAGAGGCTTGGAAGGCAAATGGATGTTTTGCCTTCATGGTCGCGTTTCTAGGGATCATTGTTTTCCCTAAACGGGACAAGCATATCGACATTCGTCTAGCTGGGGTGGTGAAGGCGTTGACCACAGTGGAAAGTCCTGCTATTATTCCTATGATCCTGGCAGATATGTTTCGTGCGTTGACTAAATGCATAAATGGGGAGATGTACTTTGAAGGCTGCAACATCTTGTTGCAAATATGGTTTTTGGAACATGTTTATCACCATGATCGTGCACCCAGGTTCACTCCAGACTGGTGTAATTATGTTTCCTCCCATAAGGAAAGAGAAGCGAAAATTGATTTTTCAAAAGAAATTATAGCATGTGAAGAGAAACTTTCGGTGATCACGTCTGATGAAATAGTGTGGAATTATTACTGGTTCCCAGCTAAGGATGTCATTTGCATGTCTAGTGGTATCTCGTTTCTTGTGTTGATTGGGTTTAGAGGTGTTCAAACCTATGCCCCACTCCGGGTTATGCGTCAGCTGGCAAGAGTACAAGAAATCCCACCAAATGATGATATGAGTAGATTTGTATTTGACACTCCGCCAGGTTTTACCTTTGATAGCACTGATATTTTGAAGATATGGTTTGGGAGTATAATTTCTGAGCTAAGTGAAATGGTTGTGGAGCAATATAAAGGAAAAGTGGTGCATGGGTACCTATCGTCGTTTTGTAATCCAGCAACGTTTGGTGACATTCCCAAAGGATCCAGCAGAAAAAGAAAAGACCAACACATCATAAAACAGTTGGAAAAAGAGTTGGAGAAGGCCAAAACCACCATTGCCCGGCAAGAAGTTCAAGTCCAAAGAGGAAGAAATATTCAGTTGGAGTTACAAGATGTGGAAGGGGAATTGAAACATGCATAGGGGAAATTAGCCCGGTTAGAGGAAGAGTTGGATAGTAGAATTCACTTAGCTCGATAGATAAAAAAGGAGCAGAGTTTTGAAATTTCTAGATTGAAGAGGGACCTAGTGGCATCTGAAGAGGTCATGCACTACCAAAGGGAGAACTTAAGCGGCAGAAGGAGAAATTTGAGAAAGAAAGGTCATGTTGGATGAGTTTACATGATTAGCTTAATACACAGTTAGAATAACATGAAAGGAAAATTAGTCGTTGTGTTGATATCGAAGAGGGGCAAAAACAAATGATCATAGAGAGAGCAACATTTCGTCATCAACTTGAAGCAGCAAATGAGCGAGAGACCCTCTTAAGGAACAATCTTGGTGATCATCAGGTTTGGTTGAATAACTGCTATGAAAATATGGGAAGGGCAAGGCGTCAAGTTCATCAGTTGGCGGAACAAACCTCCTATATTATTAAAAATCATCGTCGTATGAATGATCCAGAAGTGGCTGAGCAAGCACGGGCCATTGTTCCCCATCTGCCGAAGGTGTTATTGAATCTGTATGAGACCTTGGGAGGACAAAGAAAGTCCAATGAAGATGATGAAGATTGAAGAAGAGTTTAGGTGTTTTGTTTGTTTGTTTGTTTTATCTTATTTTTGTTTAAGACTCAGTGTTTCAATTTAAAGTTTGGTGTTCAAAGAGATCATGTTGATCATGGTTGTGTTTAAACCCATGGATTTTGTCGTTTTGCTTAATGTTTTTTTTAATGAATGAATGAGTTTGATTTTGCTTGTCTAAATTAATGTTGTTTAGTTGTCTATATTTCTGAACTACGTAATGATCTGATTCATGCGGCGACATGATACGTAGGCAACCTCCAAAGGGTTCGATCAAAACTTTAAAAAAAAAAAAATAATAATAAAAAAAAAGAAAAAAAAAAGAAGACAATGAGCAAAGCAAAGCTGGGATGGGACAATGGCCTTCTGATCTCATGTTACTGTGTGATTAACAAATGTGTGGTTGATGTCTAACCCCTAACAAGTTTGTTCATTTCTCATCTCTTTAGTAAGCTTTCGGTGGTTGGTTTGTGGTAAACTGGCAGAACACCCGTACTTTACCAGGTCTAAGGTAAGAGCGTCAATGACAAGCAATACTGAAACTATGGTGAACACAATGGATACTCCAGTTAGTTCAACGACAAGAGAGACAACCACCGTTGAAGAAAATCGGACATTGAGACATGTTATGGCACAGTTGTGGCAAGCCTGGGCCAATGGCCAAGAACCACCAACGTCTATTCCCGGTTTTCCTGAGATCACTAGTATCCGATCTTCATCTTCTCAGGTCTCGATATTAGATCTTTTTTCCCTCCGGGGTACGATCCATTTGATAATTGTGGGGCCGGACCATCAACAACACGCCCTCAAGGCATGCCATTCAGGAATAATCCTACTATCGCGACAGCTGCACCGGTCTATACTCTCCCACAACCAACTATGACGCAGAGAGCAACTCAAGAGGGACAGTTCACTGTTCATCCAGAGCAATACTATACTCATGGGATAACATTCGGGGGCCCTAACTCTGTACAATTCGGCTCCCCTATTGATGTTGAAAGGCCCACTCAAGGCTCAGATCAAGAGGAAATGTTGAAGAAAATGAAAAGCATCGAGTAACGCATGAAAAGTATGCAAGGGTTAGGAGGGCAAAAAAGTGTCGCGTTCAAAGACTTGTGTATGTTCCCAAATGTCCATCTTCCACCTGGATTCAAAACCCCTAAGTTTGATAAGTATGACGGGCACGGTGATCCCATAGCTCACCTCAAGAGATACTGCAACCAACTTAGAGGTGCAGGGGGTAAAGAGGAACTGCTCATGGCTTATTTTGGTGAGAGCCTGACTGGTGTTGCCTCAGAATGGTTTATAGACCAAGAGATCTCCCACGGGCACATCTGGGATGACATGGCTCAAGATTTTATTAGACAATTTCAGTACAATGTCGACATTATGCCAGATCGAAATACACTCTCTAATCTGAGAAGGAAGCCAAATGAAAGCTTCAGAGAGTATGCTATCAAATGGAGGGAACAAGCAGCCCGGGTCAAGCCACCATTAGATGAGCAAGAATTGGTTGATATCTTCATAGAGGCTTAAGATCCTGACTACTTCCACCACCTGACAGTCGCAATTGGAAGACCGTTTCACACAACAATCAAAATTGGAGAAATGGTCGAAAGTAGTCTCAAAACGGGAAGGATTGTGAGCCAGGCAACAATCAAAGCGACCACACAGGCCATTCAAGGTGGTTCAGGAAGTTTTGGAAATCGTAAAAGAAAAGAGGAAGTTTCTTCGCTAGCATCAGGGTCAAGGGGTACTCAAAGAAATTATAATTGTCCTTACCCACCACTTCAGGGACAATCTAGCTATCCTCAGCATTACTACCCTTATATCCCTCAATATCCAGTATCTCCATCTCCATACACGGTCTTCAATGCTCAGTCATATCTGCATCCTCCCAATCGTCCACATTTTCGAGCCCCAACTCAAGGAAACCTTCGCCCACAACGACCACCCTACTAGGTCCCTTACAACCCTTCTCCTATGCAAAATTACGCTCAAGAGCAGGGACACAAAAGGAAATTCACTCCATTGAGAGAGTCGTACTCCAGCTTGTTTCAAAAGTTAAGAAAGATAGGAGTAATTGGGTCTATCCCACCACATCGTCTGAATCCAACTGCTCCAGGTTTCCAGACCAATGAAAGATGTGAGTATCATTCAGGGGCCCCAGGACACAACACTGATAATTATTGGACCTTGCAGGGAGCGATAGAAAAGCTAATCGATCATGGAGTGATTGTTGTGACAGATGATCAAACCACTCCCAATGTGACTAACAACCCACTTCCAGCTCAAAACAATTTAGTGAGCATGATCTGCGATGATCAAGAGTACAAACTCGTTGGCAAAATAGGAAAGTTGTTTAGGAAGATCGGAGATGAAGACAAGTCGATAAAGAGTTTAGAACCAGTTGCATCTTTGAATGTGGAAGGTATCAACCTTGATACCAAAATTTTGTGTGTCCCAGGGGTTTCGAATGGGATTAAAGTTCGAGCAGGTATGCCGAAGTTGTATGTATCAAAGGGTTTTCATTAACACAACATGACCAAAATTGCTTGGCAAAGTTGAACGAACCTATATTTGTTATGCCCGTCCAACAACTTCCACCAATTGATTCAAAGGCTGTCCCTTGGAACTATAACAAAATTATTGTGGTTTACCGAGGAAAGGAGATTGTTGAAGAGGTTGATGAAGCAGGGGGGCTGACACGCTCTGGAAGATGCTACTCTCCAGAAGAATTAAGAAAAGGGAAGATGACTCAAAACATCCAAGTACCACTGAAGAAAGCAGTTACTGAGGAAGAAGCAGAAGAGTTTCTAAAAAAGATTAAGGTTCCAGATTACTCTGTTGTGGAACAATTGAAGAAAACCCCGGAACAAATCTCATTGTTGTCTCTACTCTTGCACTCAGAAGAGCATCGTCGTGTGTTGAATAAAATTTTGAATGAAGCACATGTATCGAAGGAGACCACGGTAAATCAGTTAGAGAGAATGGCATAGCGCATCTTTGAGTCGAATGTCACGCCCCGAGCCTACACCCTGGGCGGGACCGGCACTCGGAGACCATTGCTGGCCCCAAGCGAACCCTTGGCCTGGCTTTCTTAACTCGGCGGAAACCTGACTCAACAGAAAACTCAATGCCATGCAAAGACATAAACAACTTAACTGATAAAATATGGCCCAAAGGGCAACTCGAGTCTCAAAAATATAGAATATTTACATATACATACATGTACATGGATGAGAGACTCAAA